>CABHPH010135657.1:2590-59817 GCA_902168325.1 Peromyscus nudipes
GAAAGAAAGAAAGAAAGAAAGAAAAGAAAAGAAAAGAAAAGAAAAGAAAAGAAAAGAAAAGAAAAGAAAAGAAAAGAAAAGAAAAGAAAGGAAAGAAAAGTTGTACCATCTTTGGTAGCCCTCAGAAACAGGGGCAGATCCAGCTGATCCTCATAGTGACTTACAGGGAAAAATTAATTCTGGAAAGGTAAAGTGCAGGATCTCATTAAAGGGAAAATTTTTCCACATGTTTTTTTTAACATGGGTTAAGGTAAAGCCCTCTTTCTAAAGGTGTTCTCCTTGGCTAGGTGAGTGACCTGAATGAACTGGAATATTAGATCTCCACCAGGGAAGAGTTTCTATTCTATCAACCAGGGATTTTTTAATTTTAAGAAAAATAATATGAAATGACATAGAAAAGGATTGTGACATAAGCATGAAAAATAATAGTCTATGTTTGGTAGATGTGGTGGTGCACACCTGAAATCTCAGCACTTGTGAGATAGGCAGAGGCGTCAGCAGATCAAGGACAATCTACTATATAGTAAGTCTGATGCCAGGCTGGCTTCATGAGGCAGTAGAGCACGGCTGTGTGGACATGCGTCCAGCAACACAGGGCTTGCTGAAGATCCAGATTCAGTGAACTAAGATTTTTTTTATCTGAGGGAGGGGTAAGGGAAAAGACACACACACTCTCTTGATCGTTTCCTTTTGACTTTTTCTTTCTCCTTTTTATTTATTTTTTCTCTACAACTTTCATGGTGTTTTCCTTTTCTCATTCCTGATGTTTTCTTTCTAATTCACTTTATTTTTCCCTTCCAGCTTATATACCCCAGCAAAATCTTTCAAGCAACATAAATTTACGATGTAGTTACATTCTATTTTTCTAGTGAATGATTACAATGAATACAAGTGAAAAAACAGCATATGTTCAGTATCCCTTACATTATTAAACATTTTACACATTACAGGTGAAAAATAAGTTGTCCCAAGAACCCACATCCATCCTCTTCCAAGCAATTTATTATAGATTAACAAAGTATGAGCAAGTAAGGTATTTTTCTCAGCCAATTCTTTTGCTGGCACTCTGCCTTTTGTGATTACAAAGAAAGGACCAATCATTTTATTACTTATCTTGAAAAGAAATCTTAGAAAAATCACAAATCTAAACTTATATATATATATGTATATAATCAGTTATATATTATATATATACATATATATGTGTGTGTGTATATATATATATATATATATAAAATCAGTTAGTTCTATTTTAAATCATCAGGGTGCATACCCACTCATCAACAGTTTTTTATATTAGGAAGTTGAGGACAGAAATGGGTTCAAGGAATTAATCATCATCCCACCCTATCAAGAAAGGCATGTTAGCTAATAATATTGGGGCTGCTTTGTTTTTGTTCCCTGAACTTAATGAATCCTTCACTCACCCATGTGCCTTTCTAAAACTTTAGATTGTCTTCTTGAGTTTTTCACCTCAAAGTTATTTGACAAAAACATCTTCGTCTAACCTTAAATTATCAGCAGTATTTCTCAACTTATTTCTTTCTTACTTCCTTCATGGTTTTATTTTTCTCTAATAAAATTATGATCATTTGATATACACTTAGGTATATATTTATCACATATCTTCAGCTGTGATTCACTCCAAAACCTGTGAACACATCTCCCAACATTAAGATTAGAAGAATCTAGATTAAGCTAGGTGGGCTACTGGGACTCAGTTGTTTTTCTTAATCATTAACGTAAGCCACAGTCTATAAGACTCCTCAATAGCTGTGTGACACTTCCTTACTTTAATTGTTTAACCTCTGAAGTCTATGATTTATCAGATGCAGGGGCAACCTTTATCTATGTTAATTTTTCCGTTAAAGGAACCTCTATCATAATTCCTTACTATATTTATTAAAAACCCTCAATCATCAAAATCCTATTTAAACTAACACTATTATAAATCATTGCTTCAGTTAAACAGTACAGCTTAGGAAGAAATCATCTTCATAATAATCCACAGGTAAAAAATTCCAGTAGAACAGGATATTTCCAAAAGATGATCATATTGCATTAGGGTAGTGGGGATCTCCCAATGCCTATTCACCATACCAGATACCAGAGAAAAATGGCAGCAGCAAACATACCAAGACACAACAGTAGCAAGAACCATTCTTGGGTCAAGGATCTCGGAGCCTATCTTATCTGAGATTCACCCATCAGAGTTGGGCTTCCTGGTGGCCCAATACCCTGAAATCAATTGCCATCTGCTGCTCCTCTGACATTGCCACCAACAGCATTATTTCAAACACACAAAGGAAATGAAAAAAAAAGGTGGAATCTATGCTATGATCCACTGTATACATTTATGACACGTAAATGTCATGGTGACTGCCTAAGGTCACAGAAATGGGAAGAATGGTGCTGCTATTTTGGGGACATAGACAGTAACTTAGTTTTCTGTCAGAAAGCCTTTTATTCTTAAGTATCCTGCTTGCACACCTACACACCATGGTACACAGCACACAGATTATGTAGAAATCCTCTCTAAAAGTAGAAATAATAAGTGCAATAATCTCAGCACTGTGGAGGTGGGGGTAGAAGAAGCATGAGCTCCAGGTTATCCCCAGCTGTGTGAGACCATCTCAAATGCAAATTAAAAATACTAAAACAGAGCCCAGAAAACTCTGGAAATCTGAAGACAGATCACTTAAGAGAAAAGGCAATAAAAGACAAGACATTTGTTCTTGAACCATTTGTAAAATGCCACCCTGACTGGTTCTTGCAGATTTCACTGTCACCTCTGAACATTCCTGAGATGACTCAGTCAGTAACCACTTTCCTCTGCAACATGGTGGATCATTATGCAACATGGCAGTTGCTGAGCAGTGCATCTGAACTTCAGTTGCTGCCAGGTCTGAATGTTTATAATTCTGAATGGTGGGTAAAAATATCTGCCAGAATTGACCCTGAAAAAAACGAAGTTTTGAGGAATAAACTGTAATGTACAGTTGCGTCTTCTTGGAAGTCCATCAGTATTTTTCTTCTATAGTCCCTCCCATTGGAGATAGTGATATTTCACAATGGTCTCAGACAGCAAGTCCAGTGTAAACAGATGAAAAGCACTTACCTAGCATGTACACAGTCTGAAGTTTCATTCTCATCATCACAAATGAAACAAAAAGCTAAAAAAACCCTATAACTTGAACTATATATATATATATATATATAAGTTTTGAACTAGACACACAAAAGAATATTAAGCGAGTAAGATTAATTTTAACAAAATGTGAATTAAACATTTTGTGTTTCGTAAAAATAAAAAAAAATCAAAACAAGAAAATTCAGACAAAAAAAACTTTAACATACTTTCAAAAGATACCATCCCTGAAACCATGTGATTAGGAGAAAACAAATTGCTGCAACAGGAATGCTCTCAAGTCCTAGAAGATACAGAATACGCTTGAACTCAATTGTTTCCCATGAACAGACTCCTAATGGCCATAAATCTGAAAATGAGAACAATGTGCAAATGTGAAAGTAAAAATTATCAAGCTAATTATTCATGGAAAAAATAAATTAAGTGGAGAAAAAGAGGAGTGTGAAAGAAAGGAGAAAGGAATTGACAGGAATATTATGAGTGGAACAGAGAAATAAAAGAAGGTGGGGGAAAAATTAAGAGAAAAGCAAAAAATGTCCATAATAAAATAGTTCAAACACAAAATAGATAAATGCAATAACAAGAACCAAAATCAGTATGAATATTTGGAAAGTTAGTTTAAGTCAATTAATTACTAAATTAAAAAGAAAGGAAATTCTATAGTAATGGAATTACTGAAAATAAAAAGAAATACCCAAAAGTGATGAGAAAGATAGAAAAATGGAAAAGAGGAGCAAAATTCTATGATTGTATTAATAGAATAACAATTAGAAAACAAATAATTCTAAAGAATAGTATGAAGTTAAAATTGTGCTCAAGGGATGAGATCAGTCTTTGCCCTACTCTACTCCATTTTCTGTAAAACAATGTATTTTCAAGCAGTATATTGTTTTAGGAAACTATTTTACAAGCAGATTTTGATTCTAGTTTGAGGGTGAAAGATGCCTGTAGGTTCTGTGTGCACCCAGAAACTTGTACCATTTGCAGGAATCATCAATGCAGCATAAACTGATAACTGAAGACATTATTTCTAAAAGTAGAAAGGGAACCACCTATAAATTATTGGAGCAAATTGAGATTGTAGGAACACATAAATGTATTGACATCAAATCAGAGATAAGAGACCCCAGAAATTATCAGACACACCAGACAGAATAAATGATCTAACTGTCTTACCTACATCCCATAAAGTGGGATGGACAATATATACATGCTGATGGCATGGCCACCAGCAACCTATTATCTGAATTGTCTGTATTTTGAGGACAGAGAATCCCCCAACTACCCATGGAGGACCCCCATATTGTCAGGGTCACCTGTGGTTTATTTGGCTTATTTGATTTCCTGTCCTTCCACTGGTTCACCTATCTAGATTTGGACCTGACTGTACTATTTCTTGCTCTGGACCATGTTTGGTTTGGCCTGTTCCCTTGCAGATGGATTTTGCTGCTTTGTGACAAGTCTTCGCCTCAGTAGATCTCTCCTGGCACTAGTCTGGCTCATTTTTTATGAATATACAACCCACTTCTGAAACCATTTGAATTATGCTGCAGGCTCTTCAACATCAACCATATATAGAGATGCATAGAGTAATTAGTAGATAGATAGATAGATGATAGATAGATAGATAGACAGATTTTATATATATATATATATATAGAGAGAGAGAGAGAGAGATGCAGACATATCACTTCATGTTATGAGAGTTCATATTTGTAATTAAAAATAAGCTATATTTACTCCCAAGAAAAGGTAAATTATATGACAAATTATTATCATTGAAATTGCATAACCATTTGAGTTTACTGTTATCCAGTAAATTCTGACTAATTGTTGTGGAGAGACATAAATGTGCTTACCTTGTATTTCTGCCACCTCACAATCAGAACTCTTATGGACTTCAGTGGTTCACATACAATGAGGATGAGATTGAAATTATGATTTGAACAGCTACTGAGCTTATGGGTCACTTGCCATATGTCCTCTTGGGGCAGTCCTTAACTTATTTAAGTATCATGTAACAGTAACACCATTTATCTTAAAGTATCCCGTGGACCAGCCAGTGTGGGCTTTCTGGCTTTTAACTGAGTTTCTTCATGTTTTTGCAGTTATGTTGATATTGGATGATTCAGGCAGGGATTAGTTGGCCTTAATTTGGGAACTCACTCCCCATATCTTTTATTCCTTAGCAGACTAGTCTTAGTATACGCTGAAGATAATGATAATATTACAAGAGTGGACTAGGCTATGTGTGCTATTTTCATTTAAAAAAAATCTTTAAATCATTTTTATGTAGAAGTGTCTTAGCTAGGGTTTCTATTGCTGTGATAAAACATCATGATTAATTTCAGCTTGCAGTTCTACATAATAGTCCATCGCAGAAGAAAGTCAGGGAAAGAACTCAAATACGGTAGGAATCTGGAGCAGAAGCTGAGGTGTAGCCCATGGAGGAGCCCTCTTAATGACTTGATCACAATGGGCTTGCTCAGTATGCTTTCTCATAGTGCCCAGGACAACCAGGCCATGAGTGTCATAGTTCAGTGAGCTGGACCCTGTCACATCCATCATTAATTAAGAAGACATAACATAGACTTGCCCACAGGCCAATCTTCTGGGGGCATTTTCTCCATTGCAGTACCCTTTTCCCTAATGACTTTAGTCTGTTTGTTAATATAAAAACTCACCAGCACAGTCAGTCAAGTTGGTGTCTTATTGACCATTGGAGGTGTATAATTAATTTTGATTGTCAAGTTGACTTGATTAAGACGTGCCTATAAAATTGGCAAACCATATTTCTGGTTGTGTCTGTGAGTTTCTTTTCATAAATAACTGTCAGGTGGGTTATCAATTAGAGGGGAAGAGTCACCTTGAATATTGACTGTACCATTCAATAGGCTGAGAGTGTACCGACAGAACAGAAAGAAAAGCAAGAAAACACAGGTGTAAACGCTAGATTCTTCCCCAGCAAGTGATGCAGCTTCAATATGAAATGTTCACCATGTGCTTTTGTGCTGAGTTCATTGTTCTCTGATCATGGTGATGTTTTTGAATACGATATAAATCTTTTCACAAAGCGTCTCATTAGAGGAAATAGTTTATTGTGGGCATGACCCTCAAGGTTATAATCAATTCCCATTTTTTTTCTCTCTCCATCTCTTCTTCACCACTAAGTGGAATCACCCTTTCTCCAAACATTCACTCTGTTTGGCGATGTAACCTATTTCATATTGTATAAAATAACAGCTTTCATGCTGTGGCTTGCCCTGAATAACTCCACTTTATGAAATATTAGTTTTCTCTATTTATGTGCAAATACCAAAGCAACATGACTTTGCATATTATTTATGCAACTAAACAGCCACCATATGCCCAGCAACAACAACACAGCACAGACCATAGTTGATCTGGACAAATAAAAATTATTACCTATGAACTCATTAAATTTAATCCAGATTATGTGAACATAATGAACATAGCAAAGTCATCTTAAGAAAACCAGACCAAAGAACTTATGGAATCACCCCATCAGATTATTCAACACACCCCCCATCATCAGACTAGCCCATGTATGCATCTCAGTATAGGTGAATGATAAGATCTTAACTCTTTCACCATGGTTTGAGATCAGCAACATCTCTCTGCTTGACAAAACCTACTGTGATTCTCTGGCCTCAGCTTTGTGCAGAATGTTTTATCTTGAAATCTGCTCTATAACTTAGATGTGTTATACTAATGCACAACTACCAGAGGCCATCCTCCTTATGTATTCTTTGGCTCTCTAGCCTTGCCTTCCATAGGTTCTTTCTTTTTGAATTCTGCAGCATCTTCAATGTTTTCATAGTCACTCTGTAGTGTGTGTGTGTGTGTGAGTATGTGTGTGTGTATGAAACGTTGTTTAATATGCAATGCAAGATATGAGATGAAATACTGGATCATATTATTTGAATGAAATGTGCTTGCCAATGACCATCATTACTTAGTGAAATCAATAATATGTGATGAATTTAGCTAAATGTGACATAACTTGTGACTTTATTGTCATTTAATAAATTCTAACATTGTAGAAACATATGCATAGCTTGCTCGCAAGACTCTGCCAGGATGCTATATCTCACTACACACCCAGAATCAACAGTGCCAAAGACTATCAAATGGAAACTCTGAAACCATAATACAGAATCAATACTTCACTCCTTAAGTTGGTTATTTTAGGTATTTTGTCACAGAAAGGAAAATCTCACAATACAAGTGTATTTGTTACTACTGCGTTTGTGTGTATACATCAGACTTAAATCATCATGCTTTGAATGCAAATTCATATCACTCATTTTCCAGCAAGTTTCTAGGCCTCTAACCTAGGCTGGGACCCCAGCTTTGGTCCTTTTGTTCCGGTACTGCCAGACTCTTACACTAACTAGCTATTGGTTTCCCTGGATCTCCAGTCTATAGATACCCATTATGGTACTGCTTTTATTTTGATGATGTGAGATTTTCTCAAATGACCCCATATGATTTTACATATTGTCTAATGGACCTGTGACTATGGGAAATCCTGTCTTACAAAGCATGACCCCTGGCCGAGCTCAGTATTATCAATTTCTTCTAACAGAGAGGGATCCCAGAAAATTACATGGCAAAGAGCAATATGGAGAGGAATGACAAATTTCTGCCTTTTTACAAATCTTTAAACTATCTCTTTCAAGATATAATCATAAAATCCTCCTTTGATCACTCATTAAGAAAATGTTTTTCGTTTTGTTTTCCACTGTTTTCTGAATGAACCTAGGTGATGCTGTCCACAGACAGAACCGAATGACTATATTTCATGCCTTACAGAAGTTCCCCAACTGGTATAGTCTAACAGAATAAATGGCTTTTGGAAGGTTTCATCCCCCAGGTGTACATATCAACTTGTGTTATTTATTTTCTGTGCTAGTGTCTTACAATTAATCATAACAAAATTCCTGTAGAGGACAACCTTGTTGAAACTATCACATAATATTTCATGTCTTAGAATATCTTGGGCTGAGGAAATGTGTATGAGACAGCAACAATAAAATTACAATGATCTTGCTACAGAGACATGAGAAGGGCTATACAAATTTCCAACAACAGATGGCAGATAAAATGATTCCTTCTCTATCAAATGGCAGGGGCTAAATCCAGAAGAATACCCAATGCATACCTTTCAGAAGATAAATGATGAAGACAATCTAACTGGCTAATTAGCAGTATTTGGGAGCCACACTAATGACTCTCTAGTAACAAGTGACTGAGGAGGTTGTTTTAGTCAGTGTATTACTTCTAATGTACTCCATGCTTTGTTATGGGTCAGCCACAGTTCTGTAGACTTCCAGCTTGACTTCTGCCCATTCTAAATCAAGGATTGGGGGCACATCTTGATAGGTCCTATCATGATGGCACTCTCAATATTGTTTTCACAAAGAAAATTCTGTTTTTAAAAATTAGAGTCAGAAATAATTTTGTTTGGTTAATTTTAATGATTTATGAAGGAGAATGATAACATTATTAGTCTTTTCTTGCATTGTGGCTGCAGGGAAGCAAAAAGGAAGAAATGCTAGTTCTGAAGAGATGAGCCATGAATTGTAGGAGTGTTTCAGGAGCTGCATGAGTAAAGGATAGCCACACTGCATTCCATTCTCTCCAATTTTCTCAGGTCTACTTCATCTTTGTACCACTCTATCTTCGAGTGCCTTCTCAATGAGTTTACCTAAAATAACCTAGAGCTACGACTCAATTTTTTTTTTAATTTTGTAATTTCTCTTTTATGTTGCTTGTCACTTTTGGCTGTATGCCATAGGCTTTGTTTCAAATAAAAGCAAATGAGAAAGATAACACATTAACCCATCCCCATACCTTCCCTGCTGCTAATTTTCTGATGTTCTTTCATCACATACTATCACTTTTATCTTCTTGTCATCCCTTTTTAGTTCAGTATGCTTTCCTGAGGGAAGTTGCCAGAACTTATTCACTTAATCCAGATCAACTCAAAATTTTCACTTATGTTACAAAATAGTCCAAATCATATAAAAGAACAAAGAACATATTTTTTCTCTATTTTCTGACACCACACCAATAAATAGGAAATCCAATTGTACTAATATAACTGTGAAAATGTCTGTACAATAATAATAGTTACAGAATACATTCTAATGCCATATAAATCTGATGATATAATTCTTGTGGGTCTTCTTCCATAACTCAGGCTAATTACAACCTCAAAAATTACCTGCATCAGCATTCTGAGTACTAAAAAATGCATTGTCACCCCTACAATCCAAACCCACCTCCTTAAATTTGGGGGATTTACAAGATGGTATTCATTTCTTATACTGTAAACTCGGTCACATCTGATGGCTATGGAGGTCATAAGCATCACTGGAACCTACTGTGGTAATTTGGCTAAATTATCATATTGTCAAACTGTCTTTTGAATGTTTTCATTGATATTCATGGATTAGTGCTGCTTCCAGTCTTTGTTACAAGTTTGTTTTTGTAGTGGGTACTGGTTAATGCACAGACTCATTACTGTTCAAAGTTCTGAGAACAAGTAACTTTGAGTGATTAACAACAAATGAGACATGTGTATCAAATCTCCTACTCCTCTTGACAAAAGGCTCAGGAAACATTGCAGAAGATGAGTTAGAGAGACTATGAGAGCCAAAGAGGAGGAACACTGCAATTCTTATCTTCAGAAAATGGCATGGCCATTGCAAACATCATCTAATAGCAGCTATGGTTGCTTACCCAATACTTCAGTAAGATTATGTAGAATGTTACATTCAGTTTTATGAACTCCAAGCTCATTGCTTCTGTAATTCTTTAGGTTGAGTAAGGGACTACCAAGGCCCCATGACTAGCTAAATATCTGTTGGCAATTGGTGACTACTGGAAGAGGGGAATCAAAGTTCTTTGGGGGGTGTGGCAAATGATATATTATTCACTATCTTTGTTATGGTATGCTATGATAACACTGACAAAAATCAACTTGGGGTTGGTTACTTGACTTATATTTCCTTATCACAGTACATCATTCAAAGAAGTTAGGGCAAGAACTCAATGCAGGTACCTCCAAGCAGGAACAGAAGCAGAAGCCAAAAGGGAATGGTGCTTACTGGCTTTCTTCACACGGCTTGCTCAACTGCCCACGGGTAGCACTGCCCCCAGCAATCTGTGGTCAGCCACATCAATAGTTAATCAAGATAATACAATACAGACTTGGCTACAGGCAAATATTAAGGGGAAATTTTCTCAGTTGAGAGTTCCTCCTTCCAAATGACTCTAGCTTGTTTAGAGTTGGGATGAAAGTAACCAACAGGCCGGGCAGTGGTGGCGCAGGCCTTTAATCCCAGCACTCGGGAGGCAGAGCCAGGCGGATCTTTGTGAGTTTGAGGCCAGCCTAGGCGACCAAGTGAGTTCCAGGAAAGGCGCAAAGCTACACAGAGAAACCCTGTCTTGAAAAACCAAAAAAAAAAAAAAAAAAAGAAAAGAAAGAAAGTAACCAACAGACTCATAATCTACTGGATGAATCCACTTGCATGTACTCATAAGCTGTACTATTTTGACTCAGTAAATTATAAAATGATGAAGGAAAGGGCCTGAAGTGGTGAGGGGGATGTTTATGGAAGGCCAGGGACAGGTGGAGGGAAGACTAAGAAGTGGTTATCATCAAACTACATTATATAACTGTATAAAATTTTCAAAAAAATGAACAAAAATAGTTTAAAAAAACTGATTCAGAGAAGAATAGATTCGTTTTTATAGAATCACCCAGAGATCACAGTGAATGACTGATATGTGTGATAGTTTGGGTACAGAAAAAGGTATAGACTACATTTTATACCATATACCAACTTCAAAAACTGTTGTTAAATTTTCTATGTACTTTAATTTAACCATCAATTGTATTTTAGTAATAAAATCAGCTATTAAATATAAGAAAGATAATGGTCAATCATTCTATTCTAATTCTGACTCTGATAATTGTAAGCTGTATGACCTTGAAATAGTTAATTCTGTCTCTTTTTTGTTTTCTTTTACGTGTGTGGTACATTCTATTTCCAGGCAAGTAGCTCTGGATTGTACTTTTTTTTAAATAAGCCATGAAGAGCAAGCCAGTAAGCAATGCCCCCCCTCCCTTGGTCTTTGCTTCAGTTCCAATCTCATGTTCCTGCTTTGAGTTCCTGCCCTGACTCCACTCAGTGATTAACTGTGATCTGGAAGTGGGAAAGTGAAATAAATCCTTTCCTCCCAAAGTTGATTTTAGGACTGGTATTTTATAACAGCAAGAGAAAGTATGAGGACACCATACATATATAAGTAGGTTAAACTAATTCTGAATGTTTGTGAACATTTCCTTCTCATCAGTTTTATGGAAACTTAATTTATGACGACTTTTGCTGACCTATGCAGATCTGTCTGTAAGACCTGGGATTTGAGGATGTTAAAGGATGGGACAGACTATGGTCTAATGCTGTAGGCATTTTTTACTTCAGTTTCAGTGTACTTTTATAAACAAATAGAACAAAGAAAGCAATGGTCCAAGGAAGGTTGTTTAAGTTAAAAAAAACATGACCAGGAAAAAACACGTAAATAAACATGAGGAAGTCCATACTAAATAATAACAGAGCAACCCTTCCCCAGAACTTTCTCAGGAGAGATGAATTTAAACACAATTGCCTGGCATGTACTATGGATTATATCTGGGAAAACATGAAAGCAAGGCCATATCCAGATTCAGTGTACACTGAGCAGATTGGGTTCTATAGCTATGTATTTGTATGCATTCTTGTATTCAACATTAATAAACATATCTTATAATTAAATGTAAATGTTTGTCACAGGATACACAAAATCTCATCCAAGAAGAATCCAGGGAACAAAATGTACCTGAGGTAAAATGCCCTCTGCCTTTGCCCTGTAGCCTCTCTCATGTTCCCCAAGGCATTGTTCACCATGCATCATTCTTTGGAACATACTCCAACAAATTTACATAAAGGAATCACGAGCATCTTTAACAATGGAGAATATTATATTCAGTTTTATGAACTCCAAGAGTCATTGCTCATGATTCTTTCATTAACAAATAATTTATTCTAAGAAACAACTACCAAGCTAGCTTTTTAATGCCTTCATTTCTGAAGAATGTCTTTTTTATTTGAATTTTTGAAATAAACCTCTTGTCTCTGGGTTCACAAACTCATATTTGGAAAAATTGCAGCTTAAGTGTGCCAGACATGGACACATAAAACTTTCTACAGCATCCTATGTCACAAGAGTACTCAATGCTTGATATTTTGTGTGAAAAGGGTTAAACAGGGACAAATTCATGAGTTTGACTTATAGCCTGGAAGAAATTTCTGTTTAATATGAGGGAATTTCAACTTTTAAGCTGTAATTGATATTCTTGATTGACTACATCTGGAATGAACTAAAATCCAAACAGCTGAGTACACATATCAGGGTTTTTTTCTTAATTAAATTATTTAAAGAGGAAAACAAACATTTAATCAGGATTTTGGGGGGTGGGAAGACCCATCTTTAATCTGTGCTGCACCGTTTGCTGATCTGCAATATAAAGGAAAGGGAAGAAGAAAAGTGTTCCCTCTGGTCCTCCTTGCCTGCTTGCCCTCCTTCTTGCTGGCAAGTTCATTCCTTTTGTGGAATTAGAGCCTAGTTCTCCAGGATTCTGGCTATGTTAAAGACCAGCTGAAGCATCCAGCCTCTAAGACTGAACAATTACATTACTGTGTTCTTTGAACATCTATTGATAGACAGACATTGGTGTATTAGTTGGACCACACCCTGTAAGCCACTCTAATAAATCCCTTTTCTACACACAAACACACACACACACACACACACACACACACACACACACTCACAATCATTCTGCAAGTTCTGTTCCAGTTGTTTGGGGAAATTATGTTGCATTTTCATATTCCTAAATACAACCTGCTGATTTGGGGTAATGTTACTTGTCCATGTGCTTTCAGGGCAGAAGCCACACTCAAAGTTTCACCAAAGTGGCCCTCCATACATGAGCTGAACTAACACAACCACAATACACACGTCAAAGTAGAGGGGGGAAATACCATGAGGCCTCAACTCTACCTGAAGGATTATGAAATATGAGGAATTCTGGGATTTGGGTAAATAATCATATGCAAGGAGGCACAGTTATTGTCTATCTAGTACTAAATGATCCTCCCTAAGTCATTTTTAAATAAAATAAAATACTAAAAATATAAATCTATATTTTAAAATCAGAATGAAATCTTTTTTGTTAAATTTATTCTTTTATCACGTTAATGAACTATATAATGCATTTTATTTATTCTCCCAACACACCGTCACCTCCTTGCCATTTCTATCACCCTCCTTGTAAAGTCTCTACACTTTGAATTCAGAGATGTTGCCATGCTCTGAAATGACATTGCTCTGAAAAGATGCGACAATGAGTCTGAAAAATGAAAACCCATCTCATTCATATTGTAATAGAAATGGAATTATAAAGATATATAAATTCCAAATGTAAATATTATAAATTACTCACAAGCGGTTTAAAAGCATTTGAAAATGCAATATCACTATTGCGTCCGTTTTCAAATGAAGAAGCAAGGATAGAAATGAATTCTGCTGGGAGTGACTCAGGTGCAGAACTGTGGTATTCTGTTTCTCATCCACACACATTTTCATCATTATCTTTCACCTACATGAGCTGCCTTTTATAATTATCTTGAACTAAATTAAGAAAATGATCAAAATGATGTAGACACTAGAATTTCCCTCAGTAGCCTCACTGATTTTCAAAGCTACATAGTCATTAATTTCTAGTAATGTCTTCTAAACCCAGGGAAATTGATAATAGCTTATGCTATTTTGCTTCTTGGATAGTTACCAGTTCCAGTCTGAAGGCCATGTCTCTATTTATTTTATTCTATTACTCTCTGGACAAATAATAATAAATTTTGCTCTACTTTTTCCAGTGTCATAGTAGTGACAAAATTATCAGCTTTGTGTGACAGCAAAATATACTGCCAATTAAAATCATTGTTGTTAATGGAAAACTTTTGTTTATGGCTTTTCGTTTTCAAAATTCAAAGGGAGAGAACACACAGTTTTAAATCATTTTTGAAATCAATTATATAAGATGCGCCAAGTGCCCTTTCATTCAGTTTTCATTACAACATTATTGATTGCCTCTGTTTGAATCATCTGAAACCCAAGATGTGTCATGAGATTAGCCTCACATTTGACCCAGTGAGGCTGGTCAAGTATGAGGGCACTCTTCTGAAAGAAAGATGGAGGCTATTTATTTCTGTTCACTGACTCATCTGTGCTGAAATGAAAGTGGAATGTGCTTTACTCGTGGCTCTGTGTGTGTGTGTGTGTGTGCCTTAAGTTTTTGAAGATGTTGTGATTTCAGATGGGATATTGTCACCACTTAAACTGCCGTTCAAAGTCTGATATTATTGTCAACATGTTAGTGATATTTATAAAGTATGAAGTGATAGAAATGGAAAACAGCCTATTATTATCCATTTGATTCCATTATTTAATGCTGTCATAATAGCAAAAATAAATAACTCCTATGGAATACTTAGTAAAAATAACCACTTTAAAATCTATCATGCAAAGAGGGAGAGCAAGAGAGAGGGAGACAGATGAAGGGAAAGGGGTCATGGAAGAGGTAGATGAGAGGGAGAAGATGTGCTGTTTGCATGAAATAAATAATTGGTTCAAAATGCAGTTCTTTTCTGGCACATTAGGGATTTGATTTCTACTGTTATAGTTTCTTCAACAAGCAGTTATTTTTCAGTGTGAATTAAATCAGTAATACTTGTTTTTAGTTTTCTTATTTTAAATTAAAAACACCTTTAAAAGAGAAATTTCTGAACTAAAATACAATATGTAATAGTATACAATGAAATAAAAATCATGAACATTCAGATTAGAAGAGAAATGGGTATTTTAATAACCTCTCCTGCTAAGTATCAGAATATAGAACCCTGAAACCTAGGTAAGAGAAGTAATGGGGGTATAAAGCACTAAAGACAAGTCCAAAGTTCTTTGTGCATGAATATTTATATACACAGTTTTCTGTGATAGGACACAAACAGATTAGAGATGCACGAGGAAGCATAAAAATAAAAAACTCCATTTATTCTTCAAAATACTATTTAGGAATGATTTTTTCTCTCCTCCTCCCCCATTTTCCTTGTTTCTTTTCCTTCATGGTCTTTACATTCTCACTTTTCTCTCTCCTCCTCTCAACCTGCTCTGTGTATTCTAACTTTTTACTTTAATCTCAATTGTTCTTCACATTTCATTGCATCATTTTTAGTGTTGCATGACTGAGATTGAATGTTTTTGTTGATCTCCCCATCAGAGACTCCATGTACAATTATATGGTAGATCAAATTCTTCCTGTCGTACTTTCCAATGTCAGTCTTTGTATACTCTAATAATCCCATCCCTTGGTTAAAGTCCCACTTTTCTTCTCCTCTTGAACATACTTCTCAAAACTGTCTCAAATGCAGATTCAATGCACTCCCTATCAGTAGAGAACAATACAAAAAATCAATGAAACAAAGAGTTGGTTCTTTGAGAAAATCAACAAGATAGACAAGCCCTTATCCAAACTAACAAAAAGACAGAGAGAGAGCATTCAAATTAACAAAATCAGAAATGAAAAGGGGGACATAACAACAGACATTGAGGAAATCCAGAGAATCATCAGGTCGTACTTCAAAAACCTCTACTCCACAAAACTGGAAAATCTAAAAGAAATGGATAATTTTCTGGATAGGTACCACATATCTAAGTTAAATCAAGACCAGATAAACTATTACATAGTCCAATAACTCCTAAGGAAATAGAATCAGTCATTAAAAGTCTCCCAACCAAAAAAAGCCCAAGACCAGATGGTTTCAGCACAGAATTCTACCAGATCTTCAAAGAAGAGTTAATACCAATAGAAACAAAAGGAACCTTACCAAACTCCTTCTATGAGGCTACAATTACCCTGATTCCTAAACCAAACAAAGATGCAACAAAGAAAGAGAACTACAGACCTATCTCCCTCATGAACATTGATGCAAAAATACTCAATAAAATACTGGCAACCAGGCTCCAAGAACACATCAAAACAATTATCCACCATGATCAAGTAGGCTTCATCCCAGGGATGCAAGGGTGCTTCAACATTCGTAAGTCCATCAATGTAATACACCATATAAACAAACTGAAAAAAAAAAAACACATGATCATCTCAGTAGATGCTGAAAAGATATTTGACAAAATCCAACACCTCTTCATGATAAAGGTCTTGGAGCGATCAGGAATACAGGGAACATACCTAAACATATAAAGGCAATTTACAATAAGCCAACAGCCAGCATCAAATTAAATGGAGAGAAACTCAAAGTGATTCCAATAAAATCAGGAACAAGGCAAGGCGGTCTGCTCTCTCTCCCCATACTTATTCAATATAGTACTTGAAGTTCTAGCCAGAGCAATAAGACAGCATAAGGAGATTAAGGGGATACAAATTGGAAAGGAAGAAGTCAAGCTTTCGCTATTTGCAGGTGACATGATAGTATACTTGAGTGACCCCAAAGATTCAACCAAGGAACTGATACAGCTTATAAACACCTTCAGCAACATAGCAGGATACAAGATCAACTCAAAAAAATCAGTAGCCCTCCTATATACAATTGACAAACAGGCTGGGAAGGAAATCAGAGATACATCACCCTTTACAATAGCCACAAATGATATAAAATATCTTGGAGTAACTTTAACTAAGCAAGTGAAGGACCTGTATGACAAGAACTTTTTTTTTTTCTCTGAAAAGAGAAATTGAAGAAGATGTCAGCAAATGAAATGATTTCCCATGCTCATGGATTAACATAGTAAAAATGGCAATCTACAGATTCAATGCAATCCCCATCAAAATACCAAAACAATTCTCCACAGACCTGCAAAGAATAATACTCAACTTCATATGGAAAAACAAAAAAACCCAGGATAGCCAAAAGAATCTTGTACAATAAAATAAAATAAAATAATCTCTGGAGGCATCACGATCCCTGACTTCAAGCTCTACTATAGAGCTACAGTAATAAAAACAGCTTGGTACTGGCATAAAGACCGACATGTGGACCAATGGAATCGAATTGAAGACCCTGACATTAATCCGCACACCTATGAACATATAATTTTTGACAAAGAAACCAAAACTGTACAATGGAAAAAAGAAAGCATCTTCAACAAATGGTGCTGGCATAACTGGATGCCAACATGTAGAAGGCTTCAAATAGACCCATATCTGTCACCGTGCACAAAACGTAAGTCCAAGTGGATCAAAGACCTCAACATAAATCCAGTTATTTTAGCTTTCATAAAGAAAGAAATAATACTATCATCTGTGAGCCAAGTATGATAGTTTAGAATACCTATATTTTACTAACAACTGAGCTTCTGGATTCTGACTTGATAGTTTGTTAATCTTTGTATGTCTGATTTAAATGATGTCTCCCCAGTGGCATCCCAGGAGTTCTGTCTCTAAGTCACCTCAAAAGATTCCGAATTTCAAATTTTGTCCCATTATCACTGTGGTATATTTGTAAACTATCATCACTTTTATCAGCCCACTCTTAAATTTTCCAAAAGTAACATTTCTGTGCAACCATTTTTTTGGAAGCTACTGAATATAGGTTCATTTTCCTTATCTCTCTTTCCTCTGTCTGCTTATCTCCCCTTCTTCAAATACATCTACTTCCATATATATTTTTGTATCAGCGGCTCTACAACATTACCAGAATTGTCCTTGTTACAAGCTACATGGTTGGACTGCCTGATTCTCCACATCCCTCCCAGTTCCCACATAGGTAAAAACCAGAATCAAATTTGGATTTTATAATTTCATCCTCTAATTTTCTTTCTTCTGTAATACTGGCCCCCAGACCCTTGTTGCCACGGAACTTCTCTGGTGTTTTCAAAGAGCTCCTATTCCAGCACTTGATAACAGCAAGACCTTCACACAGGTGTTTCTAAGAAATGTGAGATCTTCCATTTCCACAGCACATGTCTGTAGCACTTAAAGGGAAACTGAATAATGAAAGCTCAACTTGCAATGAGGCTTATAAGCCAAATTCAAGCTGTGAAAAGATTTAAACAGTAGAATATATAATGGTTTTATACTGAAACAGGTGGATTTGTCACCACAGAATTTTAGAGGAGTGTGATTAGAGGATTTATGAAATAAAATGAGTACAAAATAGTAAGTTCATTTAGTGAGTATTATTCAGGGTTTTTATATGCCAAATACAGAAAAGTGGCAGGTGTTTATAATCTCTAAAGTATTAAAATTAATCAAACTTATTCTGGTGTGGAAGAAAAACTTATTTCTCTTTCTCATATAATTTAAATGGCAGATATTTACTCATTAAATCATTAAGAAAGCATGTTTAATGAAAGGTATCCTAAAGTTTTGTATAGCACACAATTTGTATTAATAACTAACTTCTGATATTCTGACATTTGACCTTTTAAAAACATCTTCGGAGAATTGCTATGTGCTTATTTACTTTTAAGTTCATGAACAAAACAATGATTCCTTGAGAAGTTTATACTCATGAGTTTGGATGGAGAAAAAAATGCAGAAAAATAACCAGTAAATGATAAAATTGTATAATATTTTAGGTAGTATGTCTTATGGAAAGTAGGAGAAGCATAGTGGCAAAGGCAAAACTTCCTAGGACTGAATATAGCAAGAGAAACTTTCCATTTTAAAAATTCAGATCAGACCACAGTGACATCTTAATGAAGTTGGGCAATTTGCCATGGTGGGAAATATTTCTACTCAAACATAGAGATATGCAATTATGGCTAACATATTCTGGGACAGCATGGAAAAAAGAGCATCTGGTCACTTGTATGTGAATTCAAAAGTCTTCTGAGAGGAACTATGTATCAGTCAGAATATCTGGAAGTTGACAAGCAACAGAAGTTTAATAAAGTCTATTTCTAATCAGAATCTATTAAACTCAGAGCTACTTACACTCATTTATTATGCATGCTTTAAAAATAGTGAAATCATCTACCTCAAAAATAAATTATATAAATATACCAGTTTGGGCTGGGATCCCTATACCTATCGATCTCTGCATTGTATCATCTTGTGGTTTCCATTTTCTCTAAAGGAAAGCTTTCTTGTTGAGAAGTTATAAATACACTTATTTTTAAATATAACTTTAAGAATGACATCCTAGTTCATTAAAGTGATGGTGGTGGGTTCTCTTCTAAGATCCATGACTTCACTAGCCCTTGGTAATTTGCTGGGGTGCTTAGTACAAGCCTTCCAGTACCATTCATATTGAATGAGCCTTAAGTCCAATTAGACAGCATTTGGTTACTGCCATGACATGAGTGTCACTATTGCATCTTCAGGGACATCTTGCCATGTTGATCATTCTTGTGATTCATAGGCATGCCAGCTGGGTAGGACTATTGATTGCTTCCCTATCAGAGATTGCATAGTGGTTTCTTGTTCCACGGAAGGTAGATTTCTGTAAATAGTCTCAGGTTAGATCCTGCTCAAATCATCTAGTTCCTGAGCCCTAAGTGTATGGTGTCTTCAGGAATAGGGTCTCACCTTCTACCTCTGAGAAGCAACCAAGGCTACCATGAATAGACAATATTGTTTGGGAAGTCACTTGGACTACCACGGCCAACAACTGCAGCTACAATTCAGGGAATAATGAGGAAAAGGGGACAGAAAGATTTTAAGAGCCAGAGAACCAAAAAGTCTGCCGGGAGACTATGTCTCCTAGTTATGCCTAAGCAAGACTTGGACAATAATAATATCAATAAATACTAGAGCAGAAGAGGGAAAATATCACAGAGTTCAACCTTAGACAAATAACTACAGGTAATTAATGACTGATGAGAGGGGAAGAACTAGACAAAGTCCCTAATTGGTTATTCAATACTAAGTGGTCAGCCTTAAAAATTACATATAGGCAAACAACAAAAATAGATTCAGCAAGTTGTATGTATATTTGTGTATATAAGTGTACGTGTGTGTCATCAAAGAAAAAGAGGCCATCCATTTGAGAAAGAGACAGAATGGGGTCTTGAAAAGAGGGGAAATAGGAATAGTTAGAGGAAGAAAAGGGAAAGGAAAAAATGACATAATCATATTTTAATTAAAATATATTGTATGAAATTCTCAAAGAATAAAGACAGTATTTAAAAAGGTGTAAATCTGAATTGCATATGTATAACCAATAGTTTTACTATAAAAAGGTAACAAAAGTTTATATCACAAACAGAAAGAAATATGTACTTCCAAAAAATTAACTTGTAATTTACAAAAATAAAGCATTAAAATTAATGTAAGAATTAATATATTATGAATTCTTAACTAAAGTTTAAAAGTCTATTGATCTAAATAAGCTATTACAGATGACACTTACTTTAATTCAGACTTTATTTAAGGTTTTCTTTACTAATAAATTTACATTTTTATCACCTTACCGTCATATTATCAATTTAGGAACATCTGAAGAATATGAGAAATTCATTATCATATATAAATTTGGATGAAAGCAACATCAATATCAATTTAAATATTTTGGACAATGGAATAAATTTGATAAACTATAGAATAAATTTTATACGCACCATCTTTAGTAAAATTCAATGTTTTTAAAAGCAGTAAACACTTTGCATATGTTAACTTTCATTGTATATTATATAATGGCAAGGAGCATTATTTTTTTTTTTTTTGGTTTTTCGAGACAGGGTTTCTCTGTGTAGCTTTGCGCCTTTCCTGGAGCTCACTAGGTAGCCCAGGCTGGCCTCGAACTCACAGAGATCCGCCTGGCTCTGCCTCCCGAGTGCTGGGATCAAAGGCGTGCGCCACCAACGCCCAGCGACAAGGAACATTATTAATCTTAGAAGAATATAGCATGTTTTTTGGACTTTGCATAACTAGTCATAAATGATGAGTGCAGAGAAACTAAATCCTCTGTGAGAAAGGCCAGTTGGTAATATTTTCTTCCATATTTGTGCTAGTCTAAGAAAAGGTTAGCTATATAAAAATCACGGCTGTTCGATTTTGTATCATGCACTTCAGTTGTGATGATATAGTTGGTTATACTCAATTTTCTTCATATTGATGTTTAGAAAATATTTTTCTAAATTTAGAAAGCAGAAATTGAAAGAAAGAGGCCTGTACGTGTAGTTTTAGAGTTTCCATGTACTTACAAATACAAAGATAGGACAATACTGTAAATAATGCTGTTTGGGTTACTCATCCTGTCAGGTAAAATGGTATAAAAATGATCTGATATAATTATTAACAGCATAGATGTAACCAGTCAAAGTCAGTAAGAATTACAAGTTATAGAATTGTAGTCAGAAGTTCAAAACAAGGAAGGGTACTAGTTAATTCTCTTTTTCATTAATGAAAACTGCATTGTTGGTTTTTGATTCCCAGAGAGTTACTATTTGGTGAGTAAAACTAGAGTAGCAGAAACAGGACTTACCCAAAGAATTGACACCTTATAATGTACATTGTCTCACTTCTGATTAGGGACCCACAGAGTGATCTCTCACACCATCATAATCTCATGACTAGTCTAGGAGAACTCTGTTTATTATCCTAAAAGGTTGTGATATATATATGCATAGAATATACTGTGATCATATTGACCCCATCATCCTCCATCCTCAATCTTGCTCAAATATTAGATATGAGTTATTCATTCATTTTTGATAACATCTAGAAAACAATAAACCAAGAAAGTCTACATTTCTAATATTTTGATTATTATATACAAATGTATTCCAATAATTCAGACTTGTAACATTTTTAAGTAGTTGTAAATTATAGGGTCATTTATTACAAAAACTACTGTCAACAATAATGTTAAAATTAGTGCTTAAATAGTTTCCTAAAAGTTAGTTTTTTTAATTTATTGATCAGTTATACATGAAAATATAACTTATAATTCATTCCTGAGTGACTGCTTTCCAAAATATCTCTCTTGTGACCTTTAGTTGCTAATTTCATCACTGTAATTCTGAGAAGTATGTGGGGGTTTAAAATTCTTTTCCATTAATTTATATTAATTACACTATACATTCTTGTAGAGAGCTTACTAATTACTTTGACTCAGGTAATCCTAAGCAATTAAATCAATCTGTGTTTATTTTTAATAACTCAATACTGAAAAAATATAATAAAGTATTGAAAAATGTGAACTTAATTTTCAAAATGAAAGCAATAATTTTTAGAAGCAAACATACTAATATTTGCAGAAGTAAGCATATCTTGAGATGAACATGATTTTAAAAATATGTTATAAAATTAATTGTAGGTGATACTTCTGTTCACATTGTATTAATAAATATTTACTTAAAAATAAAATTACACTTCATGCTTGGTTCAAAACCCTAAAGGAAGCTCTATGTCTTCAAAATGGTTATTCTGAGCATACAGAAACTCATTGAGATTCATAGAGCTTGAGACTTGGCAAGGGTTTTTGTGACTATCTTAACACAGCGGATAGCTGTGTGAGATTTTTATTTGTGACTTTCCTGCAATTTCAAACAGATCTATACAGAAGAGGGAGCAGAAAGAGAGGAGGAGCCAGATTTCAAGGAAGCCGTTTTCTCCAGACACAACAGGGCAGATGGGCATGGGAACTCACAAAGACTGTGATAGCATAAGCAAGACCCTCTCAAGCAAAATTGGAAGCATGGAGGAGATTTGGGCACTAAGTCGGACAGCTAACGAAGGAGCCATTGTCATTTAATTGCTCCTTGGTGAGGGAAATCCAGTTTTCTTCAATGAAGTGACATTTGGCTTAATGCCTAGGAGTTGTCAGTCATCACAAACTGATTTCTATGAGAGTTTTTAAGAGGGAAGGAGGGAGGACAAAGGTAGTTGGGGAGGGAGAGAGAAGGAGAAGTTGGGTAGATAGAGAGGGAGGGAGGAGCTGGGAAAATTGGGGGGATGAATATGATCAAATTATATTATGTGAAACTTTCAAAGAATAAATATTAGCATTATTTTAAAATAAAATTAAATGAAATGCTGATCATTAAAAATAAATAAATAGGTACATAAAACTGAATAGGAATGTGCAGTCATTGGTAGAACTTCCATTTTCAAAGAAAGATCAGACCTAACATAAAGTAACTATTCCATAATATTGTGACACTGAGAAGGCTTCTCAATGTCCTGTGAACTTTAACAAAAGTTGAAATTCTGAGAAAAGTACATTTTTTGTTTGTTTGGTTGGTTGTTGTTGTTGTTTTTCTGAGACAGGGTTTCTCTGTGTAACTTTGGAGCCTGTCTTGGGAGTCGCTGTGTAGACCAGGCTGGCCTCGAACTCACAGAGATCCATCTGGCTCTGCCTCCCAAGTGCTGGGATTAAAGGCATGCACCACCACGACCTGGCAAGAAAGGTGCTTTATAGCTAAATTTCACTGTTGGCTGGAATAAGAAAGACCAAAGTGGGGCTGGAGAGATAGTTCGTTGGTTAAGAGCACTGACTGCTCTGCCAGAGGTCTTGAGTTCAATTCCCAACAACCACATGGTGGCTCACAACCATCCATAATGATAACTAGTACCCTCTTCTAGCCTGCAGGCAGAACATAGTATATATAATAAAATAAAAAGAACAAAACACATTCACTTCGGGAGGCTGAGATGCACACAGCCATTACCAACTCGGGGGTTTGCATTTCACACATGAAGAGGGTGAAAAGAGAAAGCCTGCAAAACACCTGTCCTCTCCTTTCTCAGTTTCCTATTTCTTACAAGTGTGAGAAGTCCTATTTGACCTGAGTAGTCGCTATTAGGTAGCCTGCCAGATATTAGCGAGCTTGGAAATCCTAAAAAATACAAGCCTGCTTTCCTATTTGGCTTTGGATCCTCCTTTGGTGTTCCTGGTAACACACAAAGCTTAGGAAGGAAAACCATCACAATATTCCCCTCTTAAAATCGGAAAGACCTTTATGAAGTCTTTATGAAGTGAGCTGATAGTCATCACAGTTTTCCTGCCTGAGGATTTAAAATACTCTATGAAAAGGTAGGGACAATGGGACCCTGGGAAAGCCCTTTAACAAAAACTTAGTTCCTCCAGATAAATCATGACATTTTAATAGGTGGATTGTCTGTCTGTCTGTCTACCTATCTCTTTGGGAGAGGGCATGTTTATATTTTTTTTGAGACAGGGTATCACTAAGTAGCATTGGCTGTCTTGGAACTCATTATGAAGACCAGATTGGCTTCAAACTCATAGAGACTCACTCACCTGCTTCAGCCTCCATGTGCTGAGATTAAAGGCATGTTCTATCACACATAGCTTGTCTATTTTTTTAAGACAGAGTCTCAGATATCACAGCCTGACATCAAATTTAAATAGCCAAAAATATCCTTGAAACTCTGACAGATCATCCATCTCCACCACATGCCTGGTGCTAAGATTACAAATATGTGCTGGCCTCTGGTTTATGCTGCTCTGTGGCTTGAACCTACCCGAACCCAGGGTCTTTTGTATATTAGACAACACTTTGCCACCAGAGCTACAACCTCAGCTTATTCTACTCTAATTTTTAATTCTACTGTTACATGATTATTGTTCAAAAGAATTAGGTACACCGGTGTGTACCTCCAGCCATTAAAATTTAAACTGTGCCAAAAATTATAAAATTATAAAGACATACTACTGCCCTATCCCTTAAGAATTGATTCAAGAAACTGTCCCTCAGGAAAAGTATAGCTATAAGAAACCTATACCTGAAGACTTGTTAAGATGTAAGGAATCATAATCCCTTAAAGAGACATTAAGAGCTATTCTACTTTCTACTTTCTGCATGGGGGATAAATGCATGCAAAAGCATTTACACCTATATTTTTCTTGACTTTTATCCACAGTTTTAATCTATGAGTTTACAACAATAATTCTAGTAGTGCTGAATTGCAAACTGTAGTCTAATGTCCATTTCCATATTGTATCATCTTTCTCTGAGAAGGGTATGCCAATATCTTATCATTTTATATATTGTTTCTCACTTGATCTATCACATAGTGAATTCTATATATCCATAGCAAACCCAATTCCCAAAAGGTACTGCATCACTCTCTTTGCTCATTCTGTATCATATTCACACCAGAACACAATTCCATTTGGATTCCCTCCTCACTACATTTGGGATATAACACCTTCACATGCTCTGATCAAGTGACAAAGTGACCCAAGCTGATGCCATCCTTATTTAACTCTGACTCCTTACTGTGAGACATTATGTCCTCCATCCCCTACTTCTGAAACAGATGTTCATCTGTTCCATATAATGGCTTTAGGATTGAATTACTCAGGAAAAAAAGAAAGAAACAAAGACTAGTAAATAAAGGGTGGAAAAGTATGGGAAGCTATCACTGCTCTGATTTTGGTAACAGCTAAATAACAGAAAGTTCTTCCAATGTGTTGTATATAAAACGTGTCTTTTACATGGACAATATCAAATTTATTTTCTAACTAAGTCATGTGCAACCACTCATACCACATAAATTCCATGTGTGTCTTTTCAGCATTAATCTCATACATACCACCAGGCCTTATTGGCTTGTTTTATATGACAAAACAATACATCTTGAGGAGATGTAACACACACACACACACACACACACACACACACAAACACACACACACACACACATCTCTTTTCCCAAGATAGGGAGCCCCCAACAAAGCAAGGGACAGATACCAGGAAATTCAAACTTGGTGAATCAATGAGTTTTATTGGGGTAACTTGTAGGACATTGGATGAGTGCTTACTCATAGGAGCATAAATACTGAAAGACAGCTGCATTACTAAGATCTCCCACACCATGGTTGACAGCTCAAAAAACCCGGGAAATCTGGAATGTACTGCACAGCCAGCAGGTAGCTCAACCCCTTGGAGAGTGTTCTTTCCTCTCTGTTCCAAACCTCTAACAGGCCCCTTGGCTGGTTTCTGCTGCTTCTGGACAACTGGTCTTGTTTCAGTCTCCTTTGCAGATTTTCTCTCCTCTGTCTTCATTGTAGCTTGGCTTTTCTGAGTCTTATGCTTGCCCTGGGAAGAAGACTTTTTGTGAATATGATTAGTTTCTGGAACTTTCTGAAGCTATTTTGAGTTGTTTACCTCTTTGCTTAAACAGTTTCACTGCAGGATGAGCTGTTTCAAGAGAGGAAACTGTTACACAACAACTTGCTTTTTAGAACATGGAACTACTTTTTTAACTATAAGTTAATAAATGAAATATTCTATTCATGATGCTTTATGAGACTATCTGGTTTGTCAGGTTCATGGAGAAGCTGTTGAACTAATTCTACAGAAGTGAAAGGAAAACTATGTTTTACAGGATGAGAAAAATTAAACTGTGTCATGGTTAATGCACTGCAAAAATTTAGAGATCCTGCAAGACACATCAAACTGGTGAAGTTAGTGCATGGGTCATTATTCAGAATCAATTTTAATAAGACTCCCTGACAGATTCTGGATTATATGGTTATACGATAATTACCACCCACCTAAAAGATCAGCTACACTTCTCTCTAGCCCAGAGCACAGAGTGTTGAGTACCAGTAATACAATATTTATGGAGTAGTCCACTTCTTTCTGAATTATCATTTGTTGTGAAAATAAAAATGTGTTAAAGAGGAAGAACATTAATAAAATAAATAGCAAATCTTTCTGACAGGTCCAACTACCCACATTACATAAAGAAAAAAATATTTCTACATCTGAATTAGATCAAGATATGTAGTTATTTTAAGTTCTCAAAATAAATTGCTTTTTGTTCTTTGCAATTTCAAATAAAAGTCTAAAAACTAATTATCAGGCTGGAACTATTTAAAGTAATGTCTTGATGATACTCTGCACCTCAAGTACCATAGTTAGTACATCATACAGGAAAGTAATTGTGTAATTAAAAATTCATTTATCATTCTTCGTATCAAGTAATATGCTCCTCTAGAATTGAAAAGTATATAATGATAACATGTACATACAACTTTTGCTCAAACAAAAAGGGAAATCTAGTTAAAATTGTTTGAATAATGAAATATATTCACTGCTTTTTCTTCTGTAGTAGATATAAAATAGGAATGGACAGGTAAGTATGAAGGAAGAGTGCCTCAAAGGCCCATGCCTAACAGAGGAACTATTGGAAGTTGACAGATACAAGGGAAATGAGTGTCACTTTTCTTTAATCCTATGGCTCTTAGTAGTCAAACATACACATGTGGATGGCCCTAAATTCATGAGAATCCATGGGCAACACAATTTTATTCAGTGGATTATAAGTTAAAGGAGTAATAGAGGTTGTATGGGGGGAGGGGGTAGATCTAGAGACAGTCAAAGAGAGAAGTGGGGTGAATATAACTAAATATACTTTATACATACATGAAATTCTCAAAAATTAATAAAAACCCACTAAACAGTGAATTATAATATAGAGATTTCCTGAGTTGTCTAAAAAAGGCCTGAAAAATGATAGCACCAAGTGACATACCAACAAGAAAGGGCAAATAACACAAAGTCTCATCCCTAAATGAATGAATATAGGCAATTAATAACTGCTGAGAGAGGGAGAATCAATTTGCTGCAGGAAAACCTCAATGTTCTAATCCCAATGATCTATGCAATATATATGTATATATACATATATATGTATATATATATATACTTATGTATATATTTATCCCACATAGTTTTATATATAAAACTATTATATATATATAAAAAAACATAATATATATAATAAAAATAAAAGGCCATGAATTTGAGAAAGAGTTTAAAAAAACACATTAGGAGCTGGAAGGAAGAGAAGGAAGTGGGGAATTATGTACATACAATATTTATATATGAAAAGCTAAAAAAAAAACAAAAAAATTAAAGTACTATATAGGCTCACTGCTACCAGGCTAGGTTGAGGCTGTGAGAAGAGCTCTCAATGGCTAAGTATCGTCAAGCTGATATGATTTTTGGACAATATCTGTTATTATGACCCTGTCACATAATGAAGTCAGCTATGAACTCCATAGAAATAAAGGTTGACAAATCCTTTAGAAATCTAAGCATTATTTTCTATTTTGTACAACTGATCATTTAAACTTATTCTTCTTACTCTTAACAGTTTTCCTCTCAAAAATTACAGAAAAGAAACTAGCAGATTGCTCAGAGTACAAAGGTACCTACCACTGAGCTTGATGACCTCCTCAGTCTCTGAGACCTACATGATGAAGGACTCAGAGAACTGACTTCAGCAACTTGTTCTCTGACCTCCACACAAGTATCATGCATGCAGGTGCACACACACACACACACACACACACACACACACACACAATTAAATTTAAAAAATCCAAGAAACACTTTGAACTGTCATTGAGTCATTCCAAAATGTACACATATTGCAAGGCATCAAGTTCTGCATAATAAATAGCAATACTTTTTCTTTCAAAATTTAACAATAAACCAAACTTTTAAAAGCACTTTCTGGGCTCAAGAGAGGGTTGAGTGGTAAAACCACTTGCCAACAAGCCTGACAACCTGATGTTGATCCCCTACATATATATATATATATATATATATATATATATATATATATATATATGTATAGTGGACTCCCACAAATTGTCCTTTGACTGTCATATACTAGCTGTCAGAGACACATACACAACACTTACACAAACACATGCTTACACACATACACACACAACTTTTATTAGATAATATACATATATAATGAGTTTAATTGTGATATATTTGTATTCCATCCATATCTTCAACTTTCTATCGAGTTCAAACACATAATGGGATTATTAGGTTTCTTTTTGTATATAAAAGAATAAAATATAAAGAAATTAATGAAAACATAGATTTGTTTTAGCTTCATTTAGAGTATATCAAAATTAGGATAGTTTGTAAAAAATAGAAATATATTGTCTCATAATTTTCTTGGATAAGAGGCCAAAATCAAGGGAGATAGATATGCTGACAGGATGGATTGTCAAATAAGAATTTAATTTTCCAAAGTAGACATTATAAGATCCCAACTTTGTTTTTTTTCCCCCTTGAGCCTCCCACTGTGGGCGGATATTTAATTCTTCTTCACCATATTACTTGAGTTGAAGACATAATTTTAGAAAAAGAGGATAGGAACCTTATAGACAACTAATTTATAAGTACCCTCATCAGTGACTTTCTGAATTCTAATACTGTAAGAAATACATTTCTGTTACTTAAGAATGACTCAGTCATGGTATTACCTTACAGTAGCACAAGAAGACTATTTTGTTTTCCTGTCAAAAAACACAAAGAATATTCCAAGTAGTTTCATACTTAGAATGTAAGAAGATCATTAAACTTCAGAGAGTTTTTGTGAGTTTTAATTTTACTTCAAGTTTCATACTGTATAAATTTTCATTTTAAAACATCATGCATAGAAAGAATATTACCAATTATAAATTGTCATTTAATTAAACATTTCAAGCTGGGCATGGTAGCTCACTCCTGTAGTCTCAGCACTTTGAAGAAAAAGGGAAACAGATCTCTGTGAGTTCAAAACTAGCTTGATATACATACCAAATTCCAGGCCAAGCAGGGATACAAAGTGAGACTCTATTTGAAAACACACACACACACACACACACACACACACACACACACACACACACACACACTTGCAAATCAAGCCAGCACAAACAGATGTTTCAAGTTCATGACCCAGTGGACTTGACTACAGAGGAACAAAATTTTAGGGGGGAACTAGTTAAAGGCTTTTAATGGAAGCTCAATTTGACTTGAAAATAGGAAGTACCTTTGTCACCTGAACATAGCCTAAGACAGAATAATGACAATATCACACCATCATACAAGAAGTCAAACATGTATACGAAGCACCCCTAGATGTCGTATACAATACCAAGGATAAACTAAGGTTTGTTCTTGCCCAATAACTACTCATAGAACCTTGTTGTAGTGGAATTTTAGACGTTTCACCCTTCCAGTTATTAGGAAAGGTGTGTTCTTCTTATAGTAGAACTTTCTAGTCTAGAAAGTAATTATTAGAACTAGGTATGAGAGGCACCAAATTTTATTCCTTAGCTACATGGCTCATTTAAAGATGATCCTAAAAAAGTAGTCAGTGAAACAGATACTTTGAAATTAAAATATAATTACTGCATTTCCTACATTCCCTTTCCTCTCTCCAACCCCTTCCATGTTTCTCTTGTTTTCTCTCAAATCCATGACATTTTTCCTTAACTGTTGATGTATATATGTGTGTGTGTGTGTGTGTCCGTGTGTGTATTTGTGTGTGTATATATATATGTATATGTGTGTATCCGTGTGAGAATGTGTGTATAAAATATATATATATATATACATGTACACATATAATACACACATATACATATATGTATAATGAAATATATACATATATATCATAAGTAAAAATAGAACCTTCTCAGTCCTTATAAAGCTACTTGCTTGTGTACTATTTCAGGAACATCCACTTGATAGTGGATAACAATTTTGGAGGTCTTCAATGTGGAAGAATATTTCTTCTACTCTCAGTGTTCCATATTTGCCTGTAGTTCTTTGTTACACCTTTGATGGACTCCTGGGATATAAAAAGGAGAATTTTCTCCATACCTTGTACCTGAAAATAAAAAAAAAACTGCTCTAGTCATTTTGTCACCATGAGGAAATAAACAATCATTTTTACATTTCTCCATATTTAATCTCAGAATGAACCACAATCTGTGGAAGGAAGAGAGGAGAAAGGCATGGGAAACAAGCTCAAATGCACACTTAGCATGTAGCATGCATCCAAATCCACACATACCATGAAGTTTTTAACTTCATAAGCCATAAACTCACCTCAGGGTATAATTTTTTTAATCAGACTTTCTGTCACTCATAATTTTGAACAATGTAAGAATCAGTATTGATTCTAACCCTGTTCTGATTACATTAATGGCCCTCAGGTATACATACTTCAGTACACACGGGCAAGTCTTCACTGATCCGTGTGCGAACATTGCTTCATATTCATGTATTACAGAGCACTGTAAGAAAGACTAGCTAGAGAATGTTCTTAAGAAATTTGACATTATCACCCAAAATGTTTGGCTAGTTTCTTCTAGTTATCCTCATTTTAAGTCAATTCTGTCAGCTCTCACTTCCCAAGTGGAACATAGCCTGAGCCTGTCTCACCCTCACCCTGAACACATATACTCTGCCCGGGGCATGCTGAACTTATTATAGTTGGTGTCAGTTATCTTCTTTATTTTCACTTGTTTTCAAATAGTTTTTTGTGTTGTTGTTCTGATTTGTGTTACCTCTATAACATTTTGGACATATGGGCCCATTAAATAGTTTGATTGACATTAACCACCAGACTTAGAGGCATCCTGAAACCTTTTACATTTATACAAAATGGTTGCTTGCATGGTAGGAGTGACGGGTTAAAGAATAAATTCTTGGTTGTTAGAGAAACTGTACAGGATTGAAAACATATTGCTGTATTTCCAGAGATAGAATTATCTCCATAGAAGAGATTTTGTCAGGAATGAATCAAATAAATGGTTTTGCCTTACTGAAATACAAGGAAGAAAAGACTCTTGAAAACTCAAGCATATGATCCTGCTGTTCAGTTGGATACAAAACAGAAACACTTGCCCCTTCTCCCATAATGCTATTTTCAGAAATGAGAACATCAGTGTGTAGCTCTTTGAACTTAAGGTTTTGTTTAGATGCAGATAAATTTAGAACATAGCACCAAAACCAAGATCTGCTTACAAACTGACTTTCTCAGACTGATGACTGACACAAAACTAAAAACACAACTGCAGCATTTGTTCTCTCTCTCTCTCTCTCTCTCTCTCTCTCTCTCTCTCTCTCTCTCTCATTTTCAGCTATGGACTTGTAAGCCCTCTGTTTCCCAAGTTACCATGGTATGCTGTAATTGTCTTTCATTTTACAGTTTGCCTAGGAAAAAAAGCTGCTCTCAAAAATGACTTGGGAAAATTTGCTGTCTTGGTTAAGTTTTCTACTGCTATGAAGAGATAGCATGACTCTGACAACTCTGATGACAAAGAAAAACATTGTACTAGGGCTAGCTTAGAGTTCAGAGGTTAGAGTTCCGAAACCTTTGATCCGGGCCCCCACAGTTCAAATCACTCTCAGCACTGCTGTCTTCACTGATCCTACTAGAATGATCTATTAGGCCCACTTTAACCATTCAGCAGCTTTTCTAATCTGCAGTCCCAAGGTCCACATTCCTCCGAACAAAAGCTTGGCTGGCTTATCCCAGAAACACCCCAGTTCCTGATAACAACTTCTCTTTGAGTTAGAGTTTCTATTGCTATGAAGAGATATCAGGACCATGGCAACTCCTATAAAGGAAAATATTTAATTGAGGCTGGCTTACATTTCAGAGGTTCACTCCATTTTCTTCATGGTGGGAAGCATGGCAGCATACAGGCAGACTTGGAATGGTGAGGTAGCTGAGAGTTCTACATCTGGATCATCAGTCAGCAGGAAGAGCAAGTGACACTGGGTCTGGCTTGAGCATCTGAAGTTTCAAAGCCCAACCCCAGTGACACACTTCTCTCAATGAGGTCACACTTATTCCAACAAGGCCATACCTCCTAAGAGTGCTACCTTTATGGGCTTATGAAGGTCATTTTTGTTCAAATCACTAAGCTATCAACATAAGCAAGCATAGACATTTATGAATAGGTGCACCACATTATCTAAAGATTACATAATTTCCAAATTATATTTCTTCTTCGGGTTCAGGTTTTTTTTTCAATGAAAAGGTTTTGTTTAGTTTTAAAACTGTACTTTTATTACTTCATTTCTTCTTTTTCTTTCCTCACTGCAAACCCTGCTATATAACCCTCCCTGCTCTCCTTCAAATTCATGGCCTCTCTTCAACAATTGTTACTGCATATATATGTGTATTTGTATACTCATACTATTATCAAATATAACGTGTCGAATCCATAAAATATGGTCTATTAAGGAACTTCTTTGCTATAAGAAATAACTAAGTATTTTCCTCCAGTTTTGTTTATTGAATGAATATTTTTATACCAGCATGATTAATTTTAATGTTTACTTATTTCAACAGGCCTGTAAAACATGAATGTACTTCAGCAGTCTGATCAAGCATTTGGCATATGCCTTCTCTGTAATTGCTCCAAAACCAATTTCTAATGAATGTGGTATTAGATTATCCAATTAATTACAAATAATTTTTGTCTATTTTAAAACATTTGTACATTTAATCTATTTCATTTGATAAAACTATCCTAAAATTATTTCAAAAGTTGTAATTTTCTACATTGTGTTCTACATTTCAACAATAACATTTTTGTTTATGTTAATTATGTTTAGAAGTGATTTCTTCAAGTCAGTTTTCTTTTCTTAATAACAAATGTCTATCTAAATTTAGATACATAGGAATTTTATTATTCAGTTAATCATGTGTTGAAATCATCAAATGTCTTCTGCTGTCCATGCTAATCATATTAATCTGTTAACATGTTGAACCATACAAGTGTCTTTAAATTACTTATGATCTTTGTAGTCCTGTATTAAACCCGGTGAATTACACCATCAAACCCTTTACCACAATTCTGTGTTAAATTGCCTATTTCATTTAGAATATTATTGTTTTAAGATGTAAGTTTGATAAATACATGTGCATATATTTATATAAAGAAGGCCTATCATGCAATATACTTTATTAGATTGAATATTTGAGTTATGTTAATAATATCCCCTAAGTTCACATGTTTTCCTCTGCTGTATTATTTTAAATTATCTAATTTTAATTAAATTATATTTGTTTTATTAAATCTCCAATTATTTCTTTAAGATTCCTTGCTAATCACAGTTTGAAAATATTACAGTTCAATTGATTCCCCTGACATGTTTACTCTTTCAGGCCTAGAAAATCAGAGATTCTTATGTAGATTGAATATTTTTCTATGATAAGATGTAGTTCTAGTGTATAGCACACAATCTCTTGTACAGTATATTAGATTGCATATTTGAGATACTGTATGTCTTAGTTGTGGGGTTTTTTTGTTTGTTTGTTTCTTTTCTTTTCTTTTCTTTTTTTTTATTTTTGGCTATGAAGAGACACCATGACCATGGCAACTCTTATACAGGAAAGCATTTAATTGAGTGGCTTTTCAGTACATTATCATTATGGTGGGACATGGCAGCATGCAGGCAGACATGGTGCTGGAGAGGTAGCTGACAATTTTACCTCTTAAACAGGCAAACAGGAAGTGAACTGAACACAGGGTGTGACTTGAACATATATGAGACCTCAAAGTATACCCCCACAGTTACACACTTCCTCCAACTCCAACAAGGCCATAACTACTCCAACAAAGCCACAGATCCTAGTAGTGCCACTCCCTACAAGCTTATGGTGGACAATTATATTCAAACTACTATGTACTATGATTTAATATCTTTAAATGTTCTTATCTGCTCCCAATATGTATTAGAGAAATTTCCCATATATTTTTCTTCTCACCCATATAATTTAGAAATTACTCTAGCTCCTAAAATATGCTGTTAGTGTTCGTATTATACACATAAAGTAAAAACTCCTGGATTACTTTATCCAGTATCCTACCTCATCATTTAAATGTGCTTCATTTGTTTGTGGGTGTTGACCTTTGGATTGAAGCCTTTCCAACCCATATAGTGTCAATGACGGAATTCTCCAGGAAATCCTTTATTGAGGGTTTCTCGCTCCCTGGGGAATGGAAGCCCCCACAAGAAGACTTTAAAGCAACTTTCCAGGTAGGTTGCTTTGCCACCTGCCAGACTCAACCTGGGTTCAGGTCCTGAGATGGGGAAGGAGCGTCAGCGGAAGAAGAATTATACAACTACCAGATGAGTTTCACACAAGTGGCCAGCCCCAAATACCTCAAAAACCTCAAGCCATCTTTTTTTATACTAAAAAACAAGTATATTTTCCCCATCCTCCAGTGTTCACCTCCAGCAAAGATTGTTCCCAACCTTTACATCAAAAAAAAAAAAAAAAAAAAAAAAAAAAAAAAAAAAAAAAAACCTTCTAAACCAGAAACAATGCTCAGCATTTTGTTAGCTTGGCTAAATTTTGAACCAGGCACACCCTGTCTTCACAAAACTAAAAGGTGATAAACACAAGCATAAATTTTCAAGAACTACAATATCATTAAAAACCTAACAAGGCATATTTACAGATATAGGGGTGATTTTCCATAAAAAGCTTGTATACAGATAACTTGTGTTTCTCTAACTGTTCCTTTGGCCTACAAAAAAAAATGTCCTGCAAGCCTAAGCCTCTCTATAAAGGGTGAACTTTGGTAAGTCAAAATGAAATTAAAAACTGCAAAGAGAGTCATCAATATTATGAGAGAGAAGACAGCATGCAGGCTGAGCAGTCTCAGAATCCTGAGCAGTCTCAAGGTCTATTGGTCCTTGCTGAGTGAGAGACCATCTCCACAGGCTTTGCCTCCTGGAGACCTATTGGACAAGCATTCATGCGCTGATCTGAAAACTAGACCCCAGGGCTCCCAACATTGGTTGTTCTTCTGCTGATTGGCTATATGTGGACACAGTAAGAAGGAACTTTCTAGATGCTGATAACTTCATGTCACACATCTCAGTTTACAGAATAATAAGGAAATAAAAATTATGCTTTTAAATTACCCAGTTATTGCTATTTGGTGGTGATAACATAAACTAAACCAGAAACAGCTTTGTGGAAGGAATAGCAGCCAAAGCTTTAGTCATTAGCTTCACTGGGGTTTCTAATCTTCTTGGAAAAAGGTATCTTTTTCAGAGTCAAATTCACTCAGGTCCAGAGAACATTGGAATGCAAGCATTGATGTGCTTCCTGATAAATACATTCTCTAGTGTGTTTTGTTTGCTCTTCTTTCAACGAATTAACACTTTTTTGTATGGGTTATTTAAGAGCAGTATTTCTTTTAAGCCTGTTGATTACATTGTGTAGAACTTATTTGGCTTATTAAAAATGGATATACATGCATATGGATATTTCCCACTTTATTTGAAATACAAAAGTAAAAGAACTTGAAAATTGCAAATTTTAAATATTTTCATTCCAGTACCAGGCATGCTATATGGTCCTAAGTGGAACCATAAAACATACATTTATTTAATTGAGTGGAAAATATTTCCAATAAGAGACAATTTATGCCTAATGATACTCTGCTATACTTATAGATTGGTGCCTAGCCCATTAGTTAGGCTTCATCCAGCAACTGGTGGAAAGAGATGCAGAGACATACAACCAAACATTAGGTGGGGATTGAGGAATCCTGCTGAAAAGATGGATAAAGGATTGTAGTAGCCAGAGGGGTCAAGGACATCACAATAAAACACACAAAATCCACTAGCCTGGATTCATAGGAGCTCACAGAGACTGAATGGAAAACAAGGGAATCTGCATGGAATTGACCTAGGCCCTTGTGAAACCTCAGTAAGACCCCCACTTTATTCCGTACAGACAAAGAGAAGCTTAAACCAGGATATCTTAGTGTAGATAAAACTCAGGCCAGTTTCAGGTTCCCAGATGGTGATATTAACTACAAAGTCAGGATGTTTGGCCACCTGGTGAGGATGTTCGTCCACCTGGGGGACTAATTGGCCATAAAATACCCCAACTCTGTAGACAGCTCATAAAACTCCTGACATAGCTGCTGAACAGACGAAAGATCAAAGACTGGGAAAAAAGGAACTGATACTAACCGGGGAGGGGTGGCTGTGGGGGAATGAATTATGTGGTCTTTTCCTTTAAGAGCTAGCCTCACAAAAAAAGGGCAGCTCCTCCCAGCCTCACAGCTACAAGGGAGTGTTTTGGGATGAATACCCTGCCATGTGGTTTGTAAACTTGTAAAGGGAAATAAACTTTGCTTTTGCATTCTGGACATTCTCAGTCTTCAGTGGTCTCTTTGGGGATGCAATCTGGGCACAACAGCCCTCTGCATATATGTGACAGTTGCATAGCTTGGTCTTGTTGTGGGACTCCTACCAGTGGGAGCAAGGGCTGTCTCTGACTCTTCTGCTTTGGGACCCTATCGCTCATAATTTGGTTTGCCTTGTCCAGCTTTAGTACAAGGCAGGGTGCTTAGTCTTACTACAACTTAATATGGCATATTTTGTTGATATCTATAGGTGGCCTACCCTTTTCTGAATAGAAATTGATGAAGAGTGGATGGGGGTGGGGAGTCAGAAAGGAAGTTGGGGGAGGGGTTGAGAAGAGTGGAGGAGGGAACTGTGATTGGAAAGTAAGTTAAATAAATAAATAAATAAGAAAAAGGAGACTTGATAATTCACAACATATCTATGAAAAGGAAAGACAGGACAATTGCTGAGTTTGTAAAGAAGCAAAGTATAAAACTGTGATCTCCTTTATGCAGAAAGAGACGAGTGTCTATTCATATCCACATGTAAACATCATTACGCAGTTATGTTAACAATGGAAGAGAAAACAAGCTGGGTTTTGTTGTTGTTTTTGCTTTTTTTTTTTTTTCATTTGTTCTGTACTGGCTGGTTTTGTGTGTCAACCTGACACAAGCTGGAGTCATCAGAGAGGAAGCAGCCTCAGTTGAGGCAATGTCCCCAGGAGAGGCAGGTGCAAAGCATTTTCTCAATTAGTGATCAATCGGGAAGGCCCCAGGCAATGGTGTGAGGTGCCATGCCTGGGCTAGTGGTTCTCGGTTCTATAAGAAAGCAGACTGAGCAAGGCATGGGAAGCAAGCCAGTGAGCAGAACCCCTCCAAGGTTTCTGCATCAGATCCTGCCTCTAGGATCCTGCTCTGTTTGAGTTCCTGTTCTGACTTCTTTCAGTGGTGAGCAACAAGGTGAAAATATAATCCAAATAAACCGTTCCCTTCCCAACTTGATTTGTGGTCATGGTGTTCCATCACAGCAATAGAAATCCTAACTAAAACAATAGCCTTCTTTGTTATGAAAAGTCAGTGTTGCAGTTATAGTGTGTTAATATCCAGCATGATGTTGGTGACAATTCAGTGTCCCTCTTTAAAGACTGATCACCCCTCCATATACAACATTCTTCCAAAGGACAGATTGGTGTAAGACATTATTCTGTTTATGGCACTATGGGGCATTTTCTTAATTAATGATTAATGTTGCAGTCCCAGTCCACTGTGGGCAGTACCATCCCTGGAGATCATGGATGCAGCAAACCATGGAGGGCAAGCCAGTACTAACCAGTACTCTTCCATGACCTCTGCATCAGTTCCTGCCTTGAGTTATGGCCCTGGCTTCCCTTAATGATGAATCGTAAGCTGTAAGAAAAATAAACCCTTTAATCCCTCCAAAAAAATTAACTAAGTAAAAGAATATTTTTAAATGAATGTTTTAGCTTAAACTAAGCAAAAGCAATTTAAATTTATAAAAATCACCATCAGATTTAACTAAGTATTCTTACTGTGAAAGCCATACATGTCACTAAAATATGCTACAGTTTAAAATTTAAAACATGAACACTACATTTCCCTTTTATTTGTCTTTAATGGTAGACAAAACTCTCTAAGGATAGGTCTGTGTTTCTAGTGTTTATTGTCATAATTTCTAAAAATTTTTCTCAATGATCAAAACAAAGTAGGCAATCAAAATTGTCTGAATTTGAATGCTATATCTTTAGGCAGAAGAGCTATTAGTCTGTAATTATTAATGATTATACACAGCCATACAGGTTCATTTCAATAATCATTGTGAGTATCTGTGAACTTAGCAAGATGTAGGCTCCAAGATGAGCAAGATATTTCTTTCTAAGATGTTACATGTGAGACATGACACAACCAATTCCAATGAAAGACAGAATTTTATGAAGTGTAGTTACAACACACAGTGTACCTTATTATAGATTGTGTATAGCTGAGAAAGACTCTCTGCCCTCTGTGGGCTTCTTAACTTGATTGATTATTTACTTTAGTGTAAAGAAGCTTTTTAGTCTTATGAGTTCTCACTTCTCAATTGTTAGCCTTAATTCCTTGACAAATGGAGTCCTATTCAAAAAGTCCCTTTCCCACACCTATATCATGAAGGACATTCCCTATGTTTTCTTCTAGCAGTTTCAGCATTTAGGTCTTACATTGAAGTCTTTGAACCTTTTTAAAGTTGATTTTTCTGAAGGTCAGTAAATGTGGGTCTAAATTCATTTTTTTTAATATGTGGACATGACATTTTCCCAACATCATTTGTGCATGATTGTAGCAGGGTCCTGTGCTGTTGTTCCCTTTGGGGGAGGGGGCCAAGTAGGCACAGAGTCAAACCACACAGACTCTGGGAGAATGTCGAAAAAACAAGCTCAGTTTATTCAGGAAGAGGCAAGCCTTATATACCCTCCATCCCACCCTGGGTGGAGGACTGATGAATATGCATCTGTTGGTGTGACATGACTGCCTTTCATTGGTCCAGGTCATCTCCAGATCATGTTTCAGCTGTTGTTGCTAAGGCCATCAGGCAGATCCAGATTGACTCTCAAAAGTATCTTTTTCACTTGTTAGGGCAGGCTGGCCCTCAAGCCTGTTAGGGATGAGTCATCCCACAGATGATGCTATTTTTTGGGGGGGGTTGTTTTTCTAATTTTTTTTGCATCTTTGTCACCTATCAGATAGCAGTAGTTATGTGTATTTATCTTTGAATCCTCTACTGTACCACTGGTCTGCATGTCATTTTTGTGCCAGATGATAAGTTTTTGCACCCTAAAGGCATCTCTGCTGAAGCAGCAATCCAAATTAAACCGAATCAGACAGAATTAGAAAAGCCCAGGTTTAATGGGTGAAGCATTCCAGGGTGATTCCCCCGCCCCCCAGAGAGGAGACTGGGAGGAGAGACCAGAGGAACCATGTGTCTGTTTCCAGGATACAGCTTATAAACCCTGTGGGAGTGGTCTTGAGCCTCTCTGGGGGAGGAGCTGTGTTTGGAGGGCTTTGAAGGGGTGGGATTGAAGAAAGAGATGGGGGAGGGGAGTTGAGGGTGTTGGATACCTTGGAACTGGATTTACAGGTAGGCATGAGCTGCCATGTGCGTGCTGGGGATTGAATCTGGATCCTCTGGAAGAGTAGCCAGTACTGTTAACCACTGAGATTTTTCTCCAGATGCTAAAATATATTTTAAATGAAATAGAATTACATTTACCACTTTCCTTTCCACTCTCTAGACCCTCCCTGATACCTTCTCTTTAACTCCTTTTATGTCCCCCCCACCAATATCAGTCGACACCCCTTTTCTTTGATTATTATTACACAAACTCATGATGTTTGTGTGTGTGTGTATATATATATGTATATATATATATATATATATATATATATATATATATATATATATATATATACACAAATATAGGAATACAACCTGCCAAGTCCATTTTTATTGTTTGTATGTATATGGATTTAGGGCTATCCACTTTATATTGGCTAAACAATAAGGAGGCTCATCTCTGGAAGAAGCATTCTCCTTTCCCAACAGCCATTTGGTGGTGTAGCTCTTTGTCTAAGAGTATGACCCTGATGTTTTCTCTCCCTTCCAGATTAGCATGTCTATTCATATTGCTATTGTTTGGGTGTTGTTTATATGGTGATTTCTAGGAGAGACTAATTCACAGCAGACATCCTGGTACTCCAGCTCTTAAAATCTTTCCAACTCTCTTCTATGATGTTCCCTGAGCCAGGGATGCACAAGCTGTAATATAGATGTATCCATTGCTTCTGGGCTCCCCATTATTTGTTGATTTTTGCATTGTGATCAGTTGTATTTTACTATAATGGTCTCTATTTGCTGTAAAGAGGAGCTTCTTTGCAGGGGAGGGGGGACGTGGGTAGCTACACTGATCTGTGGATATAAGGATAAAATTTAGAATGTAGATATACTGGTCTAGCTAAGTGGAAGTAGATTACTTTCTAGGGTCCATGATCCCACTAGGCTTGGAATGATGGATAGCTTTCCAGTGCCAGGCTTGGAAGCAGATATTTAATTAAACATGATTTATATTTTCTAATGAATTAATGAGATGCTACTGTATCCAGATGTGTCTATGATATCTAGATATCAGAATGTGAGATAGAATCCATATCTCTTTCTGTCCCATAGTTTTTGTCTGTTCAGAGATCATATACTACTTCAGATTTTATATATAACTAATTTTGTGCTCTTGGGTAGCATGTGTGTTTTCAGAATTGAATTTTACCTGTGCCATGAAATTTCCTTTCTGTTAGGATTCTGACCTGCCCCTTGAAAACCAATGTTAGTATTCTGACCTACCCCTTAGAAAGCCTCTCCTTGGGGCCGCCCTGCATCCTGACATAAAAGCTCATTTTAAGGAAAAATCTCTCCCCTTTCTCTCTCTCTCTCTCTCTCTCTCTCTCTCTCTCTCTCTCTCTCTCTCTCTCTCTCTCTCTGCCCCTCTCTCTCTCCCCCTCCCCCTCCCTCCCTCTCTCTCTCCCTCCTCTCCCCTCTGTCTCTCCATCCGACGAGGTGTGCACACCTCCACTTTTCCTCCCGTCTCTTCTTCCTGTTTCCCTCTTTCCTATCTTTCTCTTCATTTTTCTATTATAATAAATTCTCTCCACATTGATGCAGCTCCTGGGTGTGAGTGACTGTTCTGTTCCACATGCCACTGCCTGCCTCTGCGTCTGCCCTCCATGTTTCCCTGCATACGTGGGATAACCTGGCCCAGCCACCTAGGGTTCTCTGCTCCTGGAAGTTCACCTTATTGATGCTGAACTTAGTGGGACACCACATCGGCATAGGGTACTTGAGTCCAGAACTCCTGGACTCAAGCAGATGCTCCTGTCTCACAATACTTTCATCAGAAAAAGGCAAAAACCAAGATAGGATGCTTCATAAGGCCTTATACAGGTAGTCTAGTTCATTTAAACAAACATGACTCAGCAACTAGCTCACAGGTAACGTATCTTTTGACTAATCAAAAGCTAACACAGAGCCCTAACTTTGTACTTGATCCTGCAGTGAGCTGATAGCTATGCTCAAGGTTGTACAGCATAGAACACTGAAGACCTGTTTGTGGAAAGATCATAGAAGTGTGAACTACATTTTAAACTTCTCTAGCTGGATTGTAAATGAGATCTAAATCATGCATCGTTATCCCTGTGTGTTTTATTTTCTGTCTAAATGTTTAAACTGGCATTTAAACTGCAATCGTGTATATTAAACAACAGCAAACATCTGCAAGGCTATGTTCAGCATTTTAACTGCTGAATCTCCCATAGTCATAGCAATTAGTTTGACATGTATTTCAGAATAAACACATTGTGGGCATCATTCCAACTCAATGTAATGGTATTAGTACCAACACAAACTAAAGAGTACTCAAGATGATTTCTGGTTTCCCATTTGAAATGTTCAGCACTATAATTTCTAGAAGTAAAAATACTAGTAAATACTGACATTTAGCACCATCTATCAATTCATCTTATTCACCTACTCAAATTATTGTATACACCATCAAATTGCTTCCTTTTACATATAATAAGTTCTCGTTTTAGATATTTTAAGTGACTCTCGATTCTGATTACTTCTCTCAACTCAAAAATTTATTTTCTCAATAATCTTTCATCCAGTCATAGTCTCTTCTATTGCAGTGTTTCTTATTACTGAATCTACCAGCCCTTTATAGAAAACACACTCTGTGATTTTCTTTTCGTACCCCAGTGTTTGCAGATGATTTTGGAGGTATGGCTACATCAATACTCAGTTTTTATCCATGTGCTTTGTTAGGGTCTGAGAGAAGCCCCCAAGAAGACCAACAGTCATGTATGCAATTTAGCAAGAGTGTTTATTTCAAGCATGATAGGGTGGCAAATAGTGACCCCAAAGGGGGGGGTCACAAGCTCCCTTTAAGCAGAATTATGGGAATTCCAGGGAGGAGGGATTAATCTGGTACGGGTTGATGGAGGAAAGATTACTCTGGGAGCTGATTGGTGGGAGGCTGTAGTGGTTAGGGGCCCATTGGTGGTTGGCGGGGGGAGCGTCTAGTATCTAGAGGCTTGTTGATGAGAGGGTAGGGAAAGCTATCTTTAGCTAGCAGAAGTCTGAGGTCTTCGGGGTGCCTGCTGAGCTGGCAGGAGGCTGGGGGGCACCTGTTGATTGATTGCCCCTAAGTTGTAGTTTTCCTGAGAATTGCTTGCTAAGCTCCAGCTGGTTCTAGTGAATCGAAACTAAGGCCTGGTCCATGTCAGAGCTGCCAGGGGAGACTGTTGTGGCCCTGGTTTGGCCACCTGCTCCTTTCACACTTAATGGCATATCCTCCAAAGCATTTATTCCTGGTGTTCATGATGAATATGATCACTTTATTTTCTGGATTTTCAAATATTTTATATAATCTCAAGTGGTTAAAGAGGGCAGAATGTAAACTTATTTCTTTACTATAACTTTCATAGGCTTTCAGAACTATCTGAAGGATATCAGTAATAGACATTTTATTTTATTTTATTTTATTTTATTTTTTTGTTTTTTTTCGAGACAAGGTTTCTCCGTGTAGCTTTGCGCCTTTCCTGGAACTCACTTGGTAGCCCAGGTTGGCCTCGAACTCACAGAGATCCGCCTGCCTCTGTCTCCCGAGTGCTGGGATTAAAGGCGTGCGCCACCACCGCCCGGCTAGACATTTTATTAAAAGAATTTTAATCTAAGAAGGATTTGTAAATTGTTATTTGTGTGTGTGTGTGTGTGTGTGTGTGTGTGTGCATGTTTGTGTATGTATGTGTGTGGTATGTGTGTACAGGTGCCTGCGGTAAACAGAAACATCTGTCAGGTTCCATGGAGCAAGAAGGACAGGCCATTGTAATCTAACAAATATGGATGATGGAAACCCTACTCAGCTACTCTGGAAAAAGTCAGTCTGCTTCACTTCTGAGATATATCTCTATCCCTCTGACAATGATTTTCTTAAGAGCAATGCCAATGCTTATATTTTAAAATTTTAACTCTAGATGATCAGTCATAAAACACGTCGTAATAATTTTTTTGTGATTGTTGATTGGTTTGGAAGAAGTTAACAATGAATGAATTATCAATGGATTATTAAATTCAGTATTGACTAAGCAAATATATTCTAAGGTAATGAACCCTGAAGTACACCAGAGATAAATGTAGGTCAAACAAATTTTTCTCACTTATACTCCATACAGATAACTTGACCATACCCTATGTTAAGGAAATAACATACTTCCATACTTTGGAATGGAGTGATTTTTCAATCATAGTTTAAATTTCAGTTAAATATTGCAAAAATGATTTTGAGAGAAGAAAAAGTATCAGTGACTTCTTTAAAATGAATGTTGCTTATTTTGACATTTACTTTAATAAACCCACAAAATGGAGGTACAGACCTGCCCTCCATACTGTGGAATCAGGTGCCAAATACAGGCCCAGGCTCTGCTCTGCTTGGAATATTTTTCACTATTCCCTTCATTTAATACACTGTCTTTTTTTTTTTTGGTGTTTATAAACTGTCATTCAAAAGAAGATCTGAGAGGTCTTTTCACAATGAATCAAAGAACTGCTCTGCCTTCTGTCTTTATTATGCATGCTGCATTTGAAACTAACGAAGCATGCTTTCTGGGCTCATACTTCCATAGAAGAAAAAGACATCATGTCACATCTTCTCATTATTTCATCAGCAACTCAGAGCCAACTCACCACCATTGATTGCCTTATGTCAGTTTTGACAGATAATGGACATTCTTCTTGCTAACTATTTCTGATAGCCTGCTAACATATGCACATTTTAGATATAAACTATGTATGAAGTTACTAGAATAAACAATCTGTGGTATACATGATGTAAGATCTGAAGAGGTAATAATTCTCATTACTAGATTAATCAAATGTTATATACCCTTTCTGTAGAATAAATAATGTCTCCCTATGGTTGAATTGGAAAGTGTAATGTTACATAATACTATTTTAATATATGTTTATTTATGAATATGTCTTCATACCCAGTAGAGGTTAAAGTGTGCAATCTTCTCCATTAGAGAGCATCCAGAAGAACAACTCACCATGATCTTTAATCACAGTGCCTAATAGTACCACTATTGACCAACACAACTCAACTGAACTTAATAAAATTCTGAATATAAGATATATCTGTTTGTGAGCCTAGTCTTTAATGGCTGAACCATTTCTCCAGCCCAGGATATATTTGGGCAGTAATGATAGATAATATTTATTTTCTATATCATTGCTGCCCAAATATTTAAATGTATGCTTTCAAATACATTTAGTCCTTTCTAAACTTTTAAACTGTCAATATGAAATATAAATTTCTGAAACAGTACTTTAGTGCATACAATTTTAATATTGTAAAATTATTTTCGCAATAGTGAGCTTCTTATTTAAAACAGAAATAAGGTCTTATTCATAAATGAAAGGTATATTGTAAACACAATTATACTTATACTTGATACTGAACAAGATCAAACACACAAACAAATAACTTTAAAATAATGTCTCACTATTATGCTCAGCCTGCCCTTGCTCCTGTCTCAGATTCCCATGAAGTTGGGGCAGCAGTTATATATCACTCTACTCAACTGCTGAATTCTTTATATTAAAATACAACTCATACATTTTTTAATTGCAAATGTTTATTCAATAAATATATTTTATTTTAAACATAATACTATGTTTTAGAAGTGATGAAAACTACTTTTTAAAGAGTTATATAATAGCCAAGTAAGCTATATCTGCATTGCAGAAACTTATATGCTGAGAAAATCTGAAGTACAGAATTATGACAAGACTAAAGCAATTAATTCGAAATTTGTTTTATGAATACCTAATGAATTAAATAAAATATGCAAAATAATTTAGGAGACAACAAAAAAAGTAATGATACAAAAATCTTTAAGTAACAAATGAAGGATCTCAATTTGACACAGTTACATATAAGATGATGTATAATGTTCTTAAATTTATTTCAGAAAAGTGAAATATATAAAGTGAAAATTGTTTCAGTTAAGAGAATGCTATCTATGCCAAGATTAAACTCAGCTCTCTGTTCTTTGAGTTCTTCAATTATGCCAATCAAACTGGTATAAGTTTTTCAGGATTCATTGTGGGTATGTTCTCACTGTGTAGTGTACAGTTGATTTAATTCTCAGTGTTCATTCCATAATTATCTAGGAGAGTTCCCAGGAGACCATCTGCCTTAGGCTTTCAATTAAACTAGTCTCTTGCTAAATACAGTGTTTCCAGTATGCTAGATTAAAACTCAAAAGTTCATTCTATTCTTGATTCATCTGCTCTATGTTACTTTCTTGATTCATAAAATGAGGTATTAAACTATTACTATAGCTCTCAAATTAAATAATTCTAAATCATCCAATACTATATAGTCCATCGGCTCATTTTTAAAGAATAAAAGAACAACAGTTCAAAATATTCAAATGTGTGAATGTATGCTCCTTGAAAACACTGTCATATTAAATGTAGCCCTCTTTGTATGAACAATTACTAAAATAAATGTCTAGTTTTTCATATTCATATCATTGTACCAGGTAATTAAAAATATGCCTTCATTTTAATATGTTTTGCAAATTAAAGCTATTGCATAGCTCTTTTAATTTCACAAGAATAGATATTAGCACTCAAATAACGTTTTTATCAAGTTTTAATTTTAACTTTTTTGTGGAAACATCCTTGGTATGCCATTCTAACTTGTCATATCTCTGAGTATCTTGATATTATGATAAATATTCTTTTCAATTTTTTCATATAACTTCAGTATTTTAAATATCATACTAATTAAATACAAGGTTTTCACTACAGTAAGCTATCGACATGATTTTAATATTTATCAAATGTCATTGGACTATTAAACAACAATGTTCCGATTTTCATAAGGATTCAATGTCTCACTCTGATCTATTATTTTTCTAGGTTTTGCTAAACAATATTCTCAAATCCATATATGAATAAGATGAGAGTTAAGTGCATAAATGTGAAGATTAATGACAAATACCAATCTTGATTGACCTGCTTTATTTGTTAGCATTTGTAGAGTCTATAGGTTTTATATTCACTGTATAAACAGTTCATAGGAAGAGGACAAGTCCATACAATCTTCCTGAAAACAGTTAATAAAACACATTATAAATACAGAACAAAACCGTAGTGTAAGATTTTAAACATTAAGAAAATTATTTTGTGTTTTAAATTTCTAAATGTTGTATAAAATATAATACAGTATAAAGCTATATATAGCCTTTACTATATTCAATGTAGATTATTAATAATTCTTAATGATATAACATATATAATTAGGGTGGGTAAAATAATACTCAAAATAACTTTATTTAAGGATATAATTACATGGAACAAAATTCTGAATGTTCAATGGATTCCATTTTGTTTTTATGGCAAAATGTGTTTGAGTCATTTATTCATAAATAAAATAAAAAGTTTAAATCTAACCTTTTCCCAAAGTTTTGATATATCCACACAAAATATCTTATCAACTAAAATACAACGTTTTAAAACACAAAAGCACCTGGAAGGACAACTTATATATCTATAAAGTAAATATGCTTATATTATTGTTTATTTTTGTAATAGTCATAAAGTCTAATCTTGTTCAAGATTTTGGTTAGTTAGATCGTCATAGCACCAATCGGTAAGCCATGTTTCTATTGTATTCTTTACGAACACACTTCATTGTATTTGAGTTTTGTGCAGTGCAAATAGCACCACCAACAAAAGTGTAGACATGAATAAGATGTCCTAAAGTACCATGCTCCAGACCTATCTCTGTAACAAACTGTGATATGCCACTTAACACATTTATAAATAACTGCTCTATGTTAGATGTCTCGTAAAGTGCTGAGCACTGAAAATTGGCAAAGGAACTTGAGAGAATTTCAAGGTCCAAAAAGAGGCCAGAGCAAAGAGTGGAGAAGAAAGTTGTATTTCAGATACAGCACAAAGATACCTTTATTGATGATATTGAACCTGTAGTGGATTTTGATCTATATGTCACTTTGAAATTCTAGAACATAAAATAATTGATAATCAATTATTGTGATATTTTAAAGCCTTATAAAACTAAGTCTCTAGAGGAAGCTGTAGGGGTGATCACAAGGAAAGAAGCAGCAGAAGTCAATGGAAGGCCATCAGGGTGTTATAAGCCAGAGGAAGATGTTGCACTTGCCTTAGGCTCATTGATTTCACCTCTTAAGACCACAAGAGGAATGAAGGGGATCTCACAGACTGTGTCCTTGTATAATGACAGGAGATATGACTAAGGACTTAATAACTATTCTGCAAAAACTGTGAGTTGATGATTATATATGGATACAATCTTAAATTTCCAGTGTATCCCAACACAGCACATCCTATTTTCTATAAAGCACTATTGATCAGAGGCTTTTTCCCCCCCACAAAGCATAATATAGATATTTTCTACATTTAAATGCTGGTGCCATGGTTAAATGATAAACAAATATTTGTCATTAGTTTTCCCTAATGTGTTCACTAAAACTTCTTAAAATAATTCATCTTTTAACTTTGGAATCATTTGATTTCTCTAAGTTGCAAATAAAAATAAATTTCCAATTTTTGTCTGATCCCCACCCCCAATGTCAACATCTTACAGAATTTGGAACATTTGTTAAGTTGAATAGATTAACATGCATTTCATTCTATTGGCCACCAGTTTTATCAGGATTTACATTTGCTCCATTGTTAGGACTTCAGACATTTTTCTCTCCCAGGATTCAAACCAAGGCACAATATAAAAACGTTATTTTCCCCTTTGTTTCTCTCTAGGAATTCCACAGAGATGACATTGCCTTTAAGCCAAACATAATCAAAGATACCTGAGACCCAGCTGGCCTTTCACTGGTGATATTAACCTCTGCCACTCGGATGGTATTGTTTGCCAGGTTTCTCTGCTGGAAAGCAATTATTCTTCTCTTTACAAACCCATTTCTTCTAAAAAAAAATATTACTCAATTCAGGCCACAATCAAGGGAAGAGTAATTAAGTTCTGTCTGCTTAAAATGGGAGTGGATACATATGACAATTTTAATATATTTTGATCTGGATTTTGGCCTAATGAGTGCCAGCTAGATCCAGGGGTTCTGAGAAGATATGCCTCATAGTGCGGCATTCCTCAAAAAAATTCCAATCAGGTAATTTATAGTTAAAATAAATATAATCAAAAAGTAAAATTAAGCCAGGAGAAATGAAAACATTGTTAATGAATTAGAAAGCTTTGAATAATAAGCCTTGTCAATTACTAGTTATAGGATACAGACTCCTCTAGCATTTCAAGAACAATGGTACAAACACCGTACTCCTATGGTAAGCATTAAATGAGTGATATAAAAATTTTAGGTTATTGGTAATGCTCAAAATATAAAAGCTGGGTATGATGTGTCAAGTAACATTCTTTCTGAGCATCTCCTCAGAAGACATTCCTTTCCTTCCCTACACTTTCACTTTTGTGCTCTCTTCCTGTTCCGGGGCTGGATGTCAAAGAAGACACACAGTCTCCTTTTCTACTGAAATATGATTCAACAATGAATGTTCCACCTTGACTAACATAAGCAGTGTACAGGAGAATGAAGAGACAAATTCATATATACTGGTCTATGGCATGTGTCTCCTTCAGTCCTGTTCTGCTTATGATATTTTGTGTCCGGCAAGGTACATATTTCTGCAGGTGGGTGTGCATATGTGTCTAGAGGCCAAAGGTCAACCTTGGATGAAGTTCTCCAGTGCTGCCCTGACCTTTGTAAGACTACATCTTTCACCTGCTAGGAGCTCAGCAAGTAGTCAAGCCTGGCTATTCAGTGAGCCATACAAATCAAGCTGTCTCCACCACCCCAGTGTTAGGTGCTGTGGATATTGCTCTGTATAAATAAACATTGATTGGCCAGTAGCCAGACAGGAAGTATAGGCGGGACTAACAGAGAGGAGAATTGAGGGAACAGGAAGGCAGAGGGGGAGACTGCCTGGAGCCACCGCCAGGACAAGGAAGATGTAAAGTGCCGGTAAGCCACGAGCCACGTGGCAAAGTAAAGATTAATAGAAATAGGCTAAATATAAGAGTAAGAGCTAGACAATGATAGGCCTGAACTAATGGCCAAACAGTTTAAATAATGTAAGAGTCTATGTGTTTATTTTATAAATGGGTTCTGGGACTGGCGAGACTTAGAGGGAGGTGGAGAGAAATTCTCCAGCTACAGTTAGGCTTATGTGGATGCATCAAAATGACTAGCCATTTTTCATAAATTCTGGGAAATGAGCTCGGGTCTTCATGGTTGTAAGGCAATCACTATGCCAGCTTAGCTATTTCCCTAGGCATCCTATTTAAGACTGTCAACAGAATTATAGAAACTTATATCTCATCTGTCTCTGGAGGTTCTATCTTTGAAAAGGATTTAAAACTTAGAAATACTTAAGTTAGGGCTGGGGACATGGCTTACTACATAGAGTGTACGCTGTACCCTAATGAGAACCCGGCTTTGTATCTCTAGTACTCACAAGCAAAAGCTAAGTGTGGAAGCACAGACTGTAATCCTAGAACTGGGCAAAGGAGAGAGGAAGATACCATGGAGTCTCTAGACAGAGAGTCTAATCAGTTACTGAGCTCCAGCTTCAGTGAGAAGCCAAGTCTCAAATCACAAGGTGGATAACAATAGAAGACAGCTGCTGCCAACCTTAGGTCTCAGTATACATCTTGATCAGGTGAATGTGCCACCCCCATGTACACACATGCGTACAAGTATGTGCAACACATGAAATATGTTTGATAGTATGTAAACATTATATGTTTAGAGATTTTAAAATAATTGTGTTTTAATTTAGCTCAGTCAAACATGTATGATTTTATGGGGCACTTGAAACATTTGACCAAATTTTTCCATTACATAAAATCTCTAAATTTAAAAAGTTGAATACAATAAGCAATATTTCAAAAGATTGCACAATGTAAATGCCGGGAAACATAAATAATATGACAGAGTAAAATGTGAGTTTCATTAAGCAACCTTTGTGTAAATAGAGTCCTGTAGATTTGTTTCAAGACAATTCGTTTCATCTGTAATGAGAAGCCATGGGGCAAACGTGTAAGTACTAAAGACACATGACTGTCACCACTGATCATCTAGTGCCATCACAGCATGCAGCGTGTTTTTGACAAATCATCAGTGAAACTATAAGCATAGTCAAGGGACAGGCAGAATGTAAATGTCTGTGTGTGTGTGTGTGTGTGTGTGTGTGTGTGTGGTTTGAATATTGTGAACTGAAAATAAAATTGAATTGAAAAGTCCTTGAACTATCATGTTATGCATGTGGAGTTCTTCTTCTCACAAGAACTTTCAAAAATATTAGATAATTTGTGAATCATTCAAGGCAAAGAAACTGACTAAATGGCCCTCCTGAAAGTGTAGATCCACACTGGTACACTGCATTAGTGTGGCAGGGATCCTACGAGTAGATGATGAGGCCTCTCTAGGTCCAATAATCTTAATTTTTTTGCTTCACAAAATTAGCATTGTTAGTATAATATTCAAGTGGACATATTTAGAGGCCATTCTGAGAAACAAGTGTATGGTCTAAGTCTACTAAGATTCAATAACAGTTTAACTTCGGAGAAAAGAAATAATATGTATTTGTCATTTCTAATGCAAAAGATAGAGCTGTTAATTGCAACAAGGGCAAGTTATTTGACTGAAAGCCGTTCATGTCACAATTTTGCTCCACTCATGATATCTATAATGTTATATTTGAGAAAAAAACTTTATAATTGACCTAAAATAATTACAAATTCTTAAAAAGCTAAATGATATTTGCTTATTGGTTTGTTGGTTTGTTTTCACAATTTTGTGTTTAGAACTCAGGCAGGCACTCTATCACTGAGCTACACTCTCAATCCTTGGGTTACCTAAGATCGTGTCTTATTCTGTATTCCTGATGACTCAAACTGACCCTAAATGGACAAAAATGCCCAGAGTTTACCATAAAGACTATTATGATAGGACCATCCATGAAGCTAAGGTTTTGTTTGGCTTTTTATCCTATCTGATTCTCAATTTCTTCTATTGTTTCCCATTAGGGGATGATCTGTCAAGCCTAATTTCTATTTTAAGAATTTGGTAATCTTTAAACTTTTAGTAATTTTATTAACCTCATAAGAAGGCTTTTAATAAAATATGTTTAAATTAAATTAGTATGTATTAGGTTTATCTAATATATCTAAATTAAATGAAGAGATCTTAACATTTTATGATATTTCTACATTATCTTAAAATATTATTGTATCAACCCTTAATAGTTTCCTTGGTGTACTGATTGTCTTTCAACTTGCTATAACAAAATACCTTACAGAAGGAATTTAAGGAAAATAATAATTTTATTTTGGTATGTGGTGTGAAGAAATAAACTAGGTCACAGTCAGAAAGGCATGGTGACAGAAGCTGCTGATGACTTGCTACAATACATCTACAAAGCAAAGATGGGTGAGAGCTTTACTCATTAGGTTTTCTTCTTTTGCTCTTTTTATTCAGTCTGGGACCCCAGTCAACAAGATGATGCTACACATGTTTACAGTTCCTTTCCTTCTTAGATAAGATTCTGGAAACACCCTCACAGATATACCAGTATATCTTTCTTTAGGTCATTTTAAATGTAGTCAAGTCGGGAGTGAAGAATGAACCTGTTCATCTATTTCATGTCAATTTAACTTCCAAACACATGATTTTTAAGTTATAACATTCTATTTCTCCACATATTCATAATAATCTTATAATATAAAATACATTCTCTTCAGCTTCAAAAGTCCTCATAATCTTAACCAGTTTCATCATTATTTATAAATACAAAATCTCTTCCTAGTTTCAAGGCAATATCTTAAAAGAAAGACTATATGAAATAAAAAAACATGCATTTATAATATAAAAGAGATACAACATGGCACAAAGAAAACATTATTCTTTCTAAAGGGAGAAATATCATCACTGGGAGGAAAGAGTGCACTAAATCCTGAATGAACAAACAAAAAAACGCCAATTCCTGAAGCTCCACGTCTAGCAGCTGAGCCTTCGGTGGTATGGTTTGAGTTCCAACATCCCATGTTAGTCTTCTTCCTTCCATTCTGCTATCTGCAGGACACATAGCCTCTCTCCACAGCTGAGCTCACCCAGTGCCTGTGGTGTTCCCTGCTGTGAGTCCATGATCCTAGCATTTCCCACATACTTGGATTTCCATTGCACATTATGTTTATCCCCAGCACTTCCTATGGTAAATTTTCAGGATCTCCTTGTAGGGGGTACAACCCTGCCAAAAATTGCATTGCCTTCTTGACTTTCTGGAAAACCAGCACTATGCTGAGGATACTGCCAGAATCTGCCTATTTGAGATGTAGTCTCGCCCCCTTCTACCACTGCTGGCTTTTCTGATCTCTGGGAGCCTTGGCAGCTGAATCTGGAGGGAGACTTCCCTGGGTGTTTTATTTTGTTGTTTCTGGTGTTGTTTTCATATACAATGAACCCCTTCAGGGAGTTTTTTAAGTTCAGTTTTATTTCGAACAAATTTACATTTTTATCAGCTAGATCTTTGAATCTGTAGGGTCTTGCCCTCTAGGTAGCTTTCCTGTTGCCCCGGTGAGAGTGAATGGCTTTCCTTTAATAGTGATATTCTCTTAACAATCACATGTGCTTTCTCAATCTCTCCTTCTCAGATACTTTAAAATTGCCCCTACGCTTTCTCACACCAGCTGCACATTCATCATCTCTTCTTTCTTCACTTGCTATTCTCACTCAGTATAACCCTGGGTGAGAGCAGTGAATGATAACCTTGCCACAACCATAATGCTACGCTATGTTGAAATGTACTCTGACAAATCAGTGCATTAATTTGAATTTAACCACCTTTGGGCTCTTAGGACACAGGTGGAGTGCAGCCAGGTAATTTTCCATCATGTAACATGAAAGGTTTCTTCTAGTCTAATTCACAAGAGTCTTTTTCTCATTGGCGACTAAGGGAGCTGGGACGTCACAGTCCTTATTTCTATAGGCATTCTAGTCTTCCACACTCCTGCCAACGTGACACAGTAAGCTCTGTTAACAACATTCAAGGGCTGCTGTAGCCCACAAGTCCAAACTTGTCCACATTCTTCCTGTAAATCGGGAAAGGCTTACGAACCCAGTGGTCAGATAATGCAGCAGTGGCGCAAACGGTGGTACCAATTTTCAATATCCACTGCTTTTCATTATTGAAGCAAAATAACCAACAGAAGCAATGGAAGAAAGAAAGGCTTGTTTTGCCTCAGGCTTGTGTCAGCTCTGCCGCATAGCAACAGAGGCATGAGATGGTTGGTTATATGGTATGTGTAATTACGAGTTAGAGAAATAGGAATGTTAGTATTCATCAGGCTTTCTTCTTTTCAGGTTTCATTCACTATAAGCCCACATCACATGAAATGCTACAACTCATGTTTAGTGTATGTCTTCTGGACAATTTTATAAAACCTCATTTGACCACTGTGAGCTTTAATTCTTGAATGAGTGGAGTTGAATTCAGAAAGTCCTTTCCTACATGTACATTATGTAGGCCATTGCTCATGTTTTCTTCTAGAAGTATCAACATTTCATTTCAGAATTTCACATTATTTTTTTCAGCCATTTGTGTAGATAAATACACTTGTAACTACACATTCAGTTTTCTGAGTATCATTTACTAAAGATAAATGTTTCCTTCAGTTTTCACTCTTGGCATCTTTGTCAAATATCAAATTGCTATAGTTACATATACTCAGGATTGAGTCTTCATATTGTTCCATTGATCTACATGTATTGCTTTATTTAAGCAAATGACTAGTTTTGCTGCAATAACTCTGTAAAATAGCATAAAATCTGATATAGGAATTCCTCCAATAATATTCATTTTTCTCAGGATTGCTTTGTCTCTCTAAGGTATTTAGTGCTTTCTCATGAATTTTAGGACTGGTTATTCTTCTTCTGTGAAGGATTTCACAGAAATTTTGATTGGAAAGTGACTTGAACTGTGGAGAGAGAAGGGAAGATATGACAGAGGGTTAGGGAAGAAGGAAAAATAGATAACAAAAGGAAGTTTGAAAAAGCCATGAGGAAACATATCATTTTATAAGCTTATTTAAAATATATATGAACATGTACACACACACACACACACACACACACACACACACACACACTGCACAGTGTGCAACACAGAATGATAATGCTTACCCCAAGAGCCATATAATATCTAACACAATTCAGTACCAGACTTGGGATTTAAGATGTTGGCTAGGGTTCATTAGTAGCTTCCCCAAACAATATATTTCTTTGTATTTGCCATTGGTTGCCTCAAAAACTTGAAAGTAAAACCCAATTCCTAAAGACAATACACACTTTAGACACAGTAGCTGGAAGAATGGAGCTGGAATTGACCTGGATGTCTCTTTCCTGAGAACTAGCTCTCATGGTATCATAAGGTATTATGAAAGTTGCAGAATGAGAAAATCAATCAATAGTCCTACAGAGGTGTATTAGTTAGGAATAGCTGCATTGGTTAGGGGTCTATAAAGGGACAAAAGTGATGAAATAATATATAATATATATTATATATATGGGATTTATTAGATTTATCAGATATCTATATATGGGATTTATTGGAAGAGTTTACAGATTATGGTCCTAGTAGTCCAACAATGAACAATAGATGCTTCCTGATGAAAATGACAGGGTTCCAGTAGCTGTTTAGCCCACAATACGAGACTGGATGTCTCATTGGTCTGTATTTGGTCCTGAATTCTGGAAAACACGTAAAGAGCTGCCAGTTTTCAGTCTACAGAGGATAGCTGAAGAAGGAGATTCCAATACCAGTAAAGGAATGTCTCAGGAACAGGACAGATAAACTTATCAGTGCCTTACTTAGTCAGGTAGGCAAAAAGTAAAACTTCATTTTCATTATCATTTTATGTAGACTATCACCAGAAGGAAGATTTGGGCTGGGTCTACTTACATCAAATACTAAATCAAGAATATCCTTCACAGATTTTCCTGCTGCTTGAAGTTTAGTTAACTCCAAACATAGTCAAGTGTACAACTCAGATTAGCCATTGCAAGTTCACCCCTTTAAAACTTGACACACAACCAAATCTCCTTGTACCATGCTTAGTTTCAAATGAAAACAGTAACCAGGTCATAATTCCTCCTAAAATGACAAAATCATCCCATATGCAGTCACCAATGCATTATGTATTTTAAAATGGGTGGCAATGTTTCTTGTGGGGCATTCTTTTATTGTCTCATGACTTAAATAGGATAATCCCTGATATTATCTCAATCAATGTTACCTTACCTGAAAAAGAAATAAAGGAGAGAAAGCACAAATAATACTTAATGAGTATGTATATGTACAAAAGCATGTTCTTAATAAAATAATTAGAAAACACTGTTGTCATTTACAATCCATTTCTCTATATCTGATCAGGTGTCCTTAGTATGTATTTATAACTATCTTCTTATATTATCCATTCTTTATTTCATCCATACCCAGGAAGCACCTCCACAGGTCTTAATTCTTTTCCTGGAGGAGTTGTAGCATGAATCTTAGAAGGTCTTATTAATAAAATCAAACCCGAGGCCAGTTATTGGGGTGAACACTGGAAGGTCAGAGAGACAGAACAAGCCACAGCTATCTCACCTCGCTGAATCCTCAGCTGGTCTTGTTTCCTCAGACTGGATGCCCCGAGCCCTCATCCAGAATGGGTCTCAGCTGAACTGCTGCTAGAAGCCTGAAAGCTTAACCAGCCACATGCTTCTCCAGGCTAAAGGCTTCTCCAGGCCAAAGGCCTGCTCAGGCCAAATGCCTCGAGTTTCTGGTCCTCACGCCTTATATACTTTTCTGCTTTCTACCACCACTC
>CABHPH010135658.1:0-20954 GCA_902168325.1 Peromyscus nudipes
TGGACAAGGCCTTTCTGGCTGCGCTGCAGTCTCGGGACACTCTCCTGAACACACGGTCCACCTTCCTGCTTGTCTCATCTCTGTACTGTTTGCATCATCCCCAACTTCCACGTTTTGTTGGGTTTCTTCCTGTCTCTCCTTGATGAATTGTGAACGCTCAGGGGAAGGGTTTGGAACAATTCCACGTAATCCCGAATTCCCGACATCTTACAGCACTCTGGAACTGGCACTTGCTAAGTATGCGTGAGCAAATAAATTAACTGGATTTTGGGGAATTGACATCATTGAATAATCCAGTTGATGTTGCCCTGGTTTAAGTGGCTTGGGAGTCACCTTACGTTCTTTGTACCACGAAGAAGGAAATGGTTCTCATATTCTACTTGGCCCTTGGTGAACACTATTTACACAGTGCGTAAACACAGCCTTTCCATTTTAAACTTTGGGAATCCACCTGAACAAATTTGTTTGTGGTTGTAGGACATAATGTAAATGTTAACAGCCTTGTGAAGTTGCAGCTGACAGAAAGCAGGATGTGGAAGACAAGATAGAAACCTTCATGTGTTCATCTTACAAACTGAACATTCAAGTTGATGGAGGGTTATTTTGCTCTTTACTTAAAGTCACAAAAGCAACCGTAAGAAAAACAAAAACAATACTAGAAAGACGCAAGACTGTGAAGAGGTCATTAGGAGGAGATGAGCTGGAGAAAATCAGGTTCTGTTTTCCCACTAGAAGTGAGACTGCTGTCATCAGATGTCATAGGGTATCAATAGCTTGAACAACAATAAAAAAAACTACTGCTTTCCAGCTCAGTGGGAGGACAGGTGGGTAGCCCATGGTAGTAGACAGTCCTGTTTGGAAATTCAGGAAGGAATGTCCACCAAATGAGTAACAGGGACCTGAGATATGAAAAGGGAAGATGTTTCAAAGGAGAAAGAGTCCCCATCACAGGCCTCATGCCACATGATGGAGAAACGTGCCATCTTCTCAAAATACAAAATCGTGTAAGCTGAGGATCTTTCGCCAGAACTGGGACCGTATCTAACCTGGAAGAGTGCTTCCCAAGCATGTACAAAGCCCTGGGTTTGATGCCCAATGTTACATAAAACATTGGGCGCAGTCTCTCACTCCTGCAATCCCAGCACTTGGAAAGTGGAGACAGGATCAGAAGTCCATGGTCATCGCTGGATACATAGAGCACAGGATGCAAGTTTGGGCAATGTGGAGTCATCTCTCAAGAATAAAAACAAGCCCATCAAGAAGAACCATCTGCTGGCCGGCATCTCCGCTCTTGGGTCTGTCTCATTCCAAGGAAGTGTGGAGGGCAGCGTCACGGTGACTAAGGCGAAGCTTGCTTTCAGAACGAGGAAGGAATCAGGGAGGCAGCAACGCTTAGAACTCTGGCTGTGTCTCGTGCGGTTGTGTTCCTGCTTGTCTGTGTGCCTTTATCAACAGAGTTCTGACCCTTAGCTCCACCATAGGGCACATAAAGGCTCTTAGGGGTCTTGGTATGGCATACCTTCTCTAAGAGAAAGTGTTGCTCAAAGCCAATCATCTGTCTATGGTGTATGAGTTACGTTCTGTCATTGATCAATGCACCCAGTATATGTGACTTAAGGGAGTAAAGGTTTAGTTTAGCTTGCTGCCTCAGAGCTCAGTTCTTCATGGTGCAGAAGGCATCATGGAGCAGAGAGATTTTCATTGTGGCAGGTAGGATGCAGAAAAGGAGTGATGCTGGAACACCCCTGGCTTTCTCCCCGCCCTTTTTTTGTTCCATCTGGATTCCAGCCCATGCAATGGGACCCCACATTCAGAATGAGTCTTGCCTCCTTAGTTCATGACATCCAGAGGTGGACCTTACCTGTCTCCTCCTCGGTGATCTTAAGTCACCGACAGTGAAGATGACCCATCACACAGGTAAAGATGCTGCTCTCAGCATCTTGGAGAGGACAGTGCAAATGGGGGACTCGGAGCTCAAGCCTCATTACCTGTGGCCGCTAGCTCCTCCCAGGGTTGAGAGTCCCTTGACATGTGTGTCTTACCACTTAGCCCCTGACTCCTACCCGGGAAACGCTGCTACCTTCTGAATAATGTGTCTCGTGCAGAACTCATGTAACTCGCTTATCCGCTAAGTGTCGTGACACCTCTGCAATGGGCTCACAATACCAGCCCTGCCCACAAGGAGGTTCGGAAATGAACGTGTGACAATTCAATGTCCTGTCTCTAACCCAGGCCTTATGCACACTTTCAAATGAGCTGATGAGCTGGCAGGTGCCCGTACTCACGGAAGGTCAGATGGTCACAAGTATAAAAGCAGCACATGGATACCCACAAAATCATGCTGCACTCGCGGGAAGTACAAGAAAACCATAGCTTCCCCTCTCCAAGTTCTCTCAGCCACCTACTCACTGAGTTACCACTTCCTTATAACTGGGCTCACACTCTGCAGCGGGCCACCTCTTCAAAGACCTCCAATCCAATTTAGTCCTGTCAGGGGTAGAGGAGAAGCAGGCAGACATGAGGCAGGGGGCTCCCATGTGTGCATGAGCACGGGAGGCCCGATGACAGCTTAGGTGGTGTTCCTCAGGTGCCATTGACCTTGTTTTTCAGACAGAGTGTATCTCCGCTCTACAACAACACATCAGGAAGGCTAGGCTGGCTGGCCAGCAAGTCCTAGGAGATCTTCCTGCCTCACCCTCTGCAGTCCTGGCATTGATTACAAGCACACGAGGTTTCCATGCTTGTAAAGCAAGCACTTCAGCTGCTGAGCCATCCCCTGTGCCTCCAGCAAGTCTTAATTCTCAACACAAAGCTAGACCAAGATGCAAGAGATCCCATTAATACAAACATATTCTTTCATTCAAAATATGAGGGGAAGCCACAGCCCACCCAGGCACTGGTACTCTGGAATCTGCTGCCTGGTCTACATGGCACACTTACAGTGTTCCCATGAGGAAAAATTTGTTTCCAGAGCTAAGCAAAGATTCTGATTCTGCCCACTCGGGATGTGCAAGCACGGTGTCTCTGGGCTGTGGCCGCCACGAGTGCGTGCCTCGATATGACACTTTCAGCATGAGGACCCACATCTCTGCAGTGTTTAAGGCTGCCTATCAGCCTATAGGGCTACCTGGTGTAGACTTGAAGGCCCTCCTTGCAGAGACCTATCGGAAGGAACACGTGGCTTGTGGACTTGCTTTGGTCAAGTTCTACTCCAGGTACCAATCTGTCACTGGTTCCTGGGACACTATGCACAGCCCTAAGACTTATGATCCTGGTCATCAGGCTTCATTTGTGTTGAAAAGACAATCAAATGTCTTAAGAACACAATTCAGTCCTCAGGCACGACAAATAACACACGGGCCAATCCGAGGGTCACTCAGCCCAGGGTAAGCAAAGGCCTACAGCAGCAGATGAATCCAGACCTTTACACTGTTTTGTGATACTCTTTTCCAAAGCTATAGACACCAGCCTGGAGTGTGTCACTTGACAACCAAAGAGGCCCAGAACATTGGGAGGGTCCTGACTCTGCCAATCCAGACTGTGACCATGAGAAATTCACATGCTCTGATGACACCTAGGAAGGGTCCTTGTTCTCTTCTGACATCTATCCAATACAGCATGGATGTCACAGGGCTCCCTGGGGGACTGAGTGAGACAATGTCTCAGAAGGGCAGGCAGAGGGCCTGGCACCAAGGAAGATGTCAGTGGACAGGAGGGACCTGCTGTTCTTATCAAACCATCCACTTGCCTACAGAGTACCTGCCACCTGCTCCATGGTTCCTCTCACCTGAGGACAGGAAGGAAGGAGGACTGGGTCTGCCGGTTGCTGAGGAAACAAGAGAGTCAAGAAACTGGGAATAGCCTGGTTGAAGCTGTACAAGCACTCTCCAGTCTGAGCTGTTCCTAGGAAGCAATGAGGAAGTAAGATACAGACCAGAAGACTCATTTCCCTCCATAAGCTTGACCGAATCTTCCTAACTTTGTCAATGTGCATAAATACACCCCAGGTCTCTTGCTGCAGAGTGATAATAGGAGGCCAGGTAGAGAAAATACTAGACATGCCAGAGCACAGAGGAATCTATCATCTCTGACAAGACCAAGATAAAGAAAATGAAGATTCAGGAGAAGATCCTGCCACCAAAGACCCCACTAAACAGGAAAAGCAGAGTGAAATTCCCCCAAAGCCTAGACCAGAGGATATCCCATCTCCACAGCTCCAAGCCATATGCCTGCAAGGAGAATCCTAGACCCAAGTTAGCTGGGAACCTGGGCACTCCATGTTGATGCCACTGACCTGCAGGTCTCTGAAGGGAAACCTTCAATCAGACTGCCAAATTCGTTTGGTTTACCCCGGGATGTTAAGAAATTATTTATATGACTGATGAAAACAAAACATACCTCACAGCAATATAAAGGAATAAATAAATGAGTGAATAAATAAATAAATTCCAGAAACGTACTTTTTAAAAAAAAAAAAATCTAAGTGCTTGAAGGCGTAGTAGAGGCTAATAACATAGAGCGCTGTATACTTCAAAATTTGTTCACAGGATTGATCTCATGTTAAGTGTTCCTGTCACAGAAAAAATATGGAGCATACAGAAAACTCTGCAATGTAGCTGTGTCTTGCCTGGATTGGTAATGACGTCACAGTGTTTGAATATATCCAGAGCCCTTTAGTGTGTCATTGTACGTAGTTATATCTCAATAGAGCTGAGTAAGGGAAATAATTCATCAGCCCATCTCTGTCCTAAAGCGGTTCATTAAGTAACTGGTCATCTTCTTACAACTAGATATGTTCATAGGAGTCTGCCAGCATGTGCATGCAAGTGTGTGCATGTGTGAACACACATGTTAAATGAGTCTTTTTCTGTCCTGCCAGCCAGCTTCCAAATAATGACACAGAGAATTCTTATTAATTATGAAAGCTCAGCCTTTAGCTTAGGTTTGCCTCAAATAGCTCTTATAAATTAAATTAACCCATTTATATTAATCTAGGTTCTATCATGTGGCATTACCTCTCCTCCCTCTTGCACTTCCTGTTTCCTTTCCATGTCTCCTGGCTTCTTCTGCATGCCTAGATTCCTCCTCTTCCTTCCTCTCCCTGGAAGTCTCACCTATATCTCCTGCCTAGCTATTGGCCATTCAGCTTTTTGTTACACCAATCACTTCAATACGTTTTCATATAGTGCACAAATATCCCACAACATTTCCCCTTTTTTGTCTAAATGAAAAGGAAAGGTTTTAACTATAACATAGCAAAACTACATACAATAAGAACAATTATCAAGTAAGAATTACGTTTACAATGTCCAGTCCATTTGTATTTGGCAAATTTGGAGAAAGTACTATACTATCTACCTTATCTTAGTGAATCCAACGTTTTACACCTAAACCAATTTCTAGCATAACTTGTATTATCATCCTAAAAAAATATCTTTTTAGACCTTAAAACATCTTTTTAGATAAACAACTTGAGCTTTTATGTTTCTCAACCTTATAAAATTCATGTCTTATGTAAGTTTCTTTTCAAATTTGGTAACAAGAAAAACTGCAAAACTATAACTATTTTGTCTTCAACCCCACCAGAGACAAGAGAAGGACATAATATTGCCTGAGTAAACAGGAAATGTAGAGCAAACAGCTTCTAAAACTATAGAAATAACAAAGCCACCTGGCTGCCTGGATAGTCACTCAAGTTTCCTCTGCAACATTGGGGCATTCATCTTTAGCCTACAGGCTTAGAATGTGTGACAGACTTTTCTGTAAAGCAGGAATTTTGAAGGACTGTCCTACCTTGTCTTGGCAAAGTTTGACAGTTTCTTTCTTTTGTGTCCTGCTTGTCCAGTTTGGACAGCATAGTATCAGCAGTCAAGGCAAGAGCAGTTTTTTGCCCAAATGGCTAGCTTTGCCACATTGAAAGTAAACTCCATATGGAGGTTCTTCAATGATCATCATCCTTTTTTGAGGTAAATTGGTACCACCAGGAGCAGACATGTCTTACTGTCAAAATAAGCCTTAGGTTATTAAAACATCTTAAATGCTGTATTATCTAAGTCTCTGAAGTGTTTGAAGACCATCTGTCTATCTAAAATATATCTCTGTTTGACCTTGAAAACATACCTAACATGACTATACATTCAATTGTTAGATGACTAATTACTAACCTTCATTTCTTGATTATCCTAAATAGTTTGTAATAATAACTTTCAAGGACTAGAAATTTACATTACATTGATAAATGAGCTGCATAGGTATAATACCTTAAACAAGAATAGGAACATATATAGAATATAATAAAAAAATAACCTTAAATTTGTATCAATATATAAAAATCTATATCGATGTAAAATATTTGAGACTAGTGGTTGTTCAAAAGTAGACTCAACAATCTACCCTTTATCCCATCATTTCTATACTATATCTTCCTTTTTTCCCTTCAGAAAGAGATCCCTGAATCTTCTCTCCTTTGTTCAGGTTTTTTCCTGACCATTATCAATAGCAACCAAATTGTAACCAACCCCTCTAAATGATGGCAAACATCCATAACCCACCAAATGACCAAAAAACCACCCACACTAACTATTGGGAATGTGGGCATCATGTTCTCTAGACTGCTTCCTGAGGCCTGGGGACAACAGCATCCTTAGGGGACCCGAGAAAATTGGGATAATGGTCAAATCCTGGGAGAGATAGCTGAATTATTTTTGTTTAGTCTCTGTGTGATGGGAAAATGTAGAGCTTATCTGAAGGCTTGGCTGGATAGTCTGTGAGGCAGGAGCATCTCAGTTAGCAGTTTTGAAGTTGTTCTAGATGCAGAATTTTGAGGAAACTACAACAGAAGCATCTGAGAGGCTGGCTCACCTGAGTTACTTGTCTTTATTGGTGTCTGGTCATTTTTTCTGAAAACATAAACTTTTAAAGGTAACACATATATCTGCATTAACAAAAGTGTGAAATGTGCAATGTGCACAAGTCAAGTAAAGATAATATTTTTTGTCCTGTGTTTGAGCAGATAAAAGGCATCTGTTAACTTTATAAGCCTGTTTGGACTGTATAACCAATGTAAATCTTTATCCACCCATATCAAAGGATGGCATGTAATAATAAGTCATGAGGACTCTGTAGTCAACAAAATTTATCATGTCTCATCCAGTCTGAGAGCTGTCCCCATGAACAGGGATCAGCATATATGTCACCTGTCCTGTAGTCTTTCTTGGTTTCTTTTTTCATGTCTGTAGTCAAGATTTTCAGGAGGTCTCCTCCAATCAAATCTGACCTTCATTAATTTTGAGAGAACCATAACTTTTTGTTTCCTGTGGAAGCACAGGCATATCCTCTCTCTCAACACAACATATTTTCTGACTTCCATTTTTGAATTTAAGACTTCCTTAAAATACTTAGATTGGTTTAATTTAGCAGATACCACAATCCAATGTCTCTCAGCAGCTATTGTTTTTTTGCATATTAGCATTTAAAAAATTCAAAGTCAACAAAGCACCATACAGGATCCAGACCCCCTGTGTATTTCCCATCTTTATGTGGCTTATTCTTTTTATATGACTTTATTTTAAATACTTTAAAGACTTGATTTACTTTTTTTTTAAACTATTTATTTTTCTATGACTGTCTAAACCCATTTCATTTTCTTTTTTAGCATCTAAGCACATTTTAAAACATATCATATCTGTTTAGAGGTTTTGTTGGTCTTGACTTGACTTTTTGTGCACCTGCAGCATTCTCTGACTGTGTGACCCAAACCTTAAACTGCCAAGCAGTGGCTAGGCCCTCTGCCACACAGCTCTGCTTAGCACATGGCCTGGTGCTGGCTCTGCCCACTTTGGGTCAGTGAGACCAGAGCTCCATGCCTGTGGGCCCTGGTCTGGAACTGGTCCCAGCTCCAGTAGGTGCTTATTTCTAGTCTCCCACCACTGAGTAGCACACTGTCCACTGCTCATAAACCCCATTTAAGGACTTGGTAGCAGGGCCTCTTAAAAGAACTGCAAGCACTGAGCCTACTCAGAACTCCTTTTTTTTTTTTTCCAGATTTCTCAGACCCTATGTGGATTTACATGTCCCATGTTGGGTGCCAAATGTAACAAGTCCCACCAGCCAGTTCCCAAATAATGACACAGAGACTTTTTAATAACTATGAAAGCTTGGCCTATAGTTTAGGCTTGTTCCTATCTAGCTCTTATAACTTAAATTAATGCATTTATATTCATCTATGTTCTATCATGTGGTGTTATCTCTCTTCCATCTTGTACCTCCTGTTTCCTCTCCATGTCTCCTGGCTTTTCCTGCATGCTTAGATTCCTCCTCCTCTTCCTTTCTCTCCCTGGAAAGCCTGCCTATACCTCCTACCTAGCTTTTGGCTGTTCAGCTTTTTTATAACACCAATCACAGCAATATATTTTCACACAATGCACAAATATCCCACAACACACATGAGTGAATGTGTTGAGTATGGATAAAAGTCTGTATTTATTTGTGTCAGGAATTCTCATTTTCACACACTATTCTACAAATACTACACAGGTTACAGAAATGGAGAATAGAATTAGCTCCATTGGTCAGCTTGAGGATTGCTAATCAGAGCATCTCAATGGAGGGTTTCCAGTACGACTATCTGATTTTATAGTGAAAGCTCCGGGGATAGAGAGCTGTGGAGATCACTGCTCCCCTGGCAGCAAGGTGTCCACTGTATTTGGACTCCAGGAAGAAAATCTAAAGAATTATGCAGACAGATCCCAGTGGGTGGCCGGGTTTAGGAAAACATGTTGCTGCTTCTCTCTGCCCTTATTACCTATAAAAGAACATTTCAAATGGTCAACAGCTCAAATTTATGAGGACCCTGAGGCATAAACTTCCAGAGCTGGGAACAGAGACTCTCTCACACAGTTCTCATTATTGTTGATAGAATTGTGTGTTCCCCTTTCACTGGGAGCCCCTTGCTGAGAATAAATTGTGTGCAAGCATGCCTGTGTGCATATGTGTGTGTATGTGTGTGTGTGTGTGTGTGTGTGTGTGTATGCTGACACATGCATACATGCACATAGGTGCTCATACCTTAAATGTCTCTAACCACCTATACTCAGCAATGACCCCATAAGAAAACAGAACATTGAATACAAACAGATGTCTATTTCTCAAACACTTTTTCCACATGTCTTTTCTCTGATAATTTATTTTAGATCAATCCTGTTAAAGTTGGAAAATTCTTAACCCTAAGGCCTAGGGCTATGGCCCTAGGAATATATTATAATTAATATGTAATATCTGATGCATGGAGGGGAGTATGCTATGATCACTCTTGCCATATGAGGGTCAACTTCTGGCCACTACACACATGTACATATATGTTCATACAAACCAATATAAATATATGCGCATGCCAACAGGAACATGCATGTCACATACACAAATAAATAATAAGCCCTATGGAATTATGTACTTTAAAAATTGTGGCTAAGACATCATAGCTCCTTCCACCTGTAGACTACAAAGAGGCAAGCACCTCATCAGGTTCCTGACTACACACTCACCCTTCCAAGAGCTGCTTTCCTCAACCTTGAGTTAACGAGAGCTTACAAGAGATGGAGCAACTAGATTTGGCACCACACCAGAAGGCTGCAGACAAGAGGACCAGCAAGGGTTGTGCTGACCCTTGGATAGTGTCTGTTCAGGTACAGTCGTGGACTGTCAACAGATTAGGGATAGAGCCTGTAGCCTTCAGTACAAGTCCATAAACTAAAACAAGGCCTTGCTCAACCCTCTTACAACGTAACCATCTCTTGAACACCATGCACACCTACACTGAAAGAAGAAAAGTGGCCTGAGCAAAAAGAAAGATGTAACTAACAGACTGCGTCACACACACAAGTCCCAGAGCGGAAACAAAAGTAGTATAAAGAACAAAAGTTACTCATCCCATACTAATGAGCCCCAGGACCTCAGGGGCCTCTAGCTTCAGCCTCCAAAGTAGCAGGATTATAAGTAAGTGTATTACCCTACCTGGTTTAGTTCAAATTTATTTTCAAACTGATAGATTAAAAAAGTATCTGTTTATGGGGTACTATATATGGTTTTGGTACAGCTATACATATGTACTATTGAAATCAGGCCAAACCTACTATCTCTTCAAATACTGGTTTTTTTATGGTGAAAACTTTCAAATCATTTCTTTTACCTTAATGAAATGTGTATAGTACATTCCTAATCTCTACAGTAATGGCCCTACTGTACAGTAGGACTCTAGAACAACTTACTCCTAACTGTAACAATGCCTACCAACCCACAATTTCCCCTTGCTCTTTGATATCAGTCTCTGGTACCCACCATTCCATTCTCAGTTTCAGTGAGGTCAACTTTTTCAGACTCTGTGCGTGAGGTGGCATCTGCTTGACCTTCTGTGCCTGGCTTACTTCATTTAACATAGCCAATTCCAGTTCATCCATGTTGTCTCAAATGGCATAATTCTTTAGTGTGTGTGTGTGTGTGTGTGTGTCTGTCTGTCTGTCTGTCTGTCTGAATAACATTTGGTGGCATATCTGTACCACATTTTTTATCCATGGACACGTCAGGTGTCTCCGTTCTCAGCTATGGTGAACTGGGCTGTTATAAACAAGTGATGTGGAAGGTGATTTTCTTAGGCTTCGGGTAATCTCAGAATTTCTAGAGATGGAGGTGCGTACCATGTGAGCTTTTCCATGGAGGGATCTCGGTCCCTCACGGGGGACCTATTCAGGGGTTGTCCCAGCACCTTGACTTGAATGCAGGTGACAGTTTCCTTTCATTCAAGCATTTTGGGGATTCCATGTCATTCGCTGTCACAACATCCTGCTCAGGCTGCCATCTAGCCTGGTGACTGGGGAGGAGAAAGGTGAGGCACCTGAGAGCTAGATGATTAGATCTCAGAAAGAGAAGGGGACCCCACTTCTTACATAGCAATGAGTTTTCAGAGACAAGCATAAAATTTCAATTTTCTACCTTTTAAACTGTCTCAACCACTATTTTCTTATATTGAACTGTTAAATCTGAATGGAAATGGATAAATGGTTTTTTTAAAACTATGGGATAATGAATTATATCTAAGTTAAAAAATACTTTGGGAGTTGAATTACCAAAGCTATCTAAAAGATGTTGATAGGTCCAGGGGAAAAAAGAAATATTTGCTAATTTAAAAAAATAAGACTAGTAAAAATTGGAGGGTTCTCATTTTTTATTCCAAATTTACTGCAGAGATCAAGTCATTAAAACAGTAGAGAGCATGGACATGGGTGTGGGGGTATTGTGTTCCCCAAAATATTGTGTACCTTAATAAACTTATCTGGGGTCAGAGACGGAATAGCCACAATATGAAACAGAGGTTAGGCAGTGGTAGCATACGCCTTTAATCCTAGCATTCGAGAGGCAGAAATTCATGTGTTCAAGGATACACCCAAGCATGGTGACCCATGCCTTTAATCCCAGAAAGCACGCCTTTAATCCCAGGGAGTGGTGGTAGAAAGCAGAAAGGTATATAAGGCGTGAGGACCAGAAACTAGAGGCATTTGCCCTGGAGAGGCCTTTGGCCTGGAGAAGCCTTTGGCCTGGAGAAGCATGTGGCTGGTTAAGCTTTCAGGCTTCTAGCAGCAGTACAGCTGAGACCCATTCTGGATGAGGGCTCGGGGCATCCAGTCTGAGGAAACAAGACCAGCTGAGGATCCAGCGAGGTGAGATAGCTGTGGCTTATTCTGTCTCTCTGACCTTCCAGTGTTCACCCCAATACCTGGCTCAGGTTTGATTTTATTAATAAAGAACTCGTTAAGACTTTTAAGAATAATGCTATACATGGGGACAGATATTTTGAACAAACCTTCAGATAATTCCAAGAAGATTTTAGTAGTGGTCCCAAACCAACCAATGAGGAAAGTGAATTACTTAGTTCAAGGCCAATTGAAGGCTGTATGCTGTCTAGAAGAAATTAACCTTTACTATATGTCATACAAATATTAACACAAGGTGAGCCACAGACCTAGACATGAGAGCTAAAACTATAGAACTCTTAGAAGAAAAGCTGTAGAGAATGTTTCTGGACAATGGATTGGCAGTGAATCTTAGATATAAGACATGAACAAACATTTCCTCGGAGAAAACGCAGTAATGGTCAGTAATGGCACGAGAAGACAAACATCATCAGTCCTCAGGGGAGGCAAACCAGGACCATCATGAGATGTGCTTCATACCCACCTGTAGAGCAATTAACAAAAACAAAGGACAATTACAGGTATTAGGAAGATGTGGAGAAGTTGGAATCCTTGTGCATTACTGATGAGAAAGAATTATATAGTATAATGTTAACTATATTGGTGTAATATAATGGTATAGGGTAAATGTTGATTATATTGGTATAGTATAGTGGTGTAGTGTAAAGTTGTCATGTGCTGCTTGACCTTACCAAGACACTGACTCCAGAGGTAGGGTTGGCACCTCATTTCAGACCCAAACATCATTGTCTCTAAGATCATCTTGTCTGGAGATGGGCTGCCCCCCAAGTCTATGACAGTGAGGAAAGAGAACAGCCAAACACACAAGAGTAATAGCAGCTAGATGGTAAACCATGCCTGCGGCAGGAAAGCAAGGCTGGAAGCTCAGCCAAGAGGATCTCAGCATGGAGAGAACGCTCAATCAGGAACTCCAGCTGGCAGCTTTAGTGGGGCTTCCCCAGCCAGTTCCTGCTGCAAGTCAGGCTCCCGTCGGGGACTCCAGTTGACTGCCTTCACGGGGCTTCCTCTGTCGATTTCTGCGGGATTTTTTCAGACATATCTTGTAGCTATGAGGGTTTTTTTGCCTACATGTATGTCTGTGCATCATATTCATACCTTGTGCCCTAGGAGACCAAGAGATGAGGTCTTATCTCCCTAGAAATGGAGTTACAAATGGTTATAAGCCACAGTGTGGGTGCTGGGACCCAAACCTAGGTCTTCTGCAAGAGCAACAAGTACTCTTAACCACTGAGCCATGATGATGTTTTGCTGTTTGTCTGCCTATCTGCCTCTAAATTCTTCTCTTGGCTTGCTCTATACTTAATGAACTCATCCATTCAAAACCAAAAGTGTAGCCATCGTAGATCATTCTCAGGACTATACAGAACATACAGCCACCATGGAACATGCTTGGTCAGCTCCTCAAAAAGTTCCAATCTGCTTATATCCGAAGAAATTATAATTCAGGAATCAAATAGTCTTCTGTACATCAATGTTCATAGAAGCTTTATCCACATTGTCCAAACTATGGGAACAATTCACATGCACACTGATGAATGAATAAACACAATACACATACACCTGTATGTACACATGCACTCATACATACAGTGGAATATCATTCAGTCTCAGAAAAGGAGGAAATTTTACCATATACTACTACATGATGAACCATGAGGACATTATGCTAAGTGAAAAAAACCAAACCCAAAAGAATACCGTATTATTCCATTATAGATAAAAATATATGTCATATATACATATATAAGTATATAAGAGTCGCCAAAATCATGTACAAAAGTAGAGTGCTAGTTGGCAGGGAGCTATGCAGTGTGTGAGTTGATATTTGATAGGTAGAAAGTTTCAGTTTGGGAAAATGAGAAGGTTCCAAAAATGGATAGTGGTGATAATAATATAGCGATATACATAAACTTGATGTCACGGAACTGCACGCTTTAAAATGACTAAATGTCATGTGCTATTGTGATGCTTGGGGTTTCGATTATCAACTTGATACAACCTAGCTACAGTCACCTGGGAAGGGAGTCTCAATGAAGGGTTGTCTGCATTTGATGGTCCTGTATGCATATCTAGGGGGACGGATTGTCTTAATCAAGCTAACTGATGTTGGACTATCCAGCCCACTGTGGGCAACTCCATTCCCTAGGTGACGTGGGGGATATATAACTGTCTTAAGAGCGACAAAAACCAACCTAAGTGCAAGCAAGCAAATATGCATGCATGCATGCATGCACTTCCATTCACTTCTCCCTGCTGCTGTGATGTGATGTGACCAAATGTGCATTCCAACCACCTAGACCTCCCTGCTGTGATGGACAGTCACCTGGAGTTGTGACCCAAAACAAACCCGTTCTCTCCTGAGTCTCTTTCTGTCGTATTCTATTACAGTAACAGAATTGAAACGGAAACAGTTATACGATATATATCTTACCACAAAACAAGTAAAACCTTAGCCAAATACCACAGGTCATAGTCTCTCCTGAGAAGTCACCATGCGTATTAAAGCCTGCTGTAAAGAAGGCCCTTTTAGCACAGTGGTCCCTAAAGCCAAGAACCTGGTTCATGCACTGTCAGACCCCCCTCCTGGGCATTGGTCCAGGGAACACAGTTTCAAACAGTGCCTTGGTGGGATTTCGCATCACCAGTGTTGCCAGGGTGACAGCTGACCTCAAGTATCATCAAGCCAGATTCCTTGGGGCAACTGATTTGAAGCAGAACCAAATATCTGCATATAAAGATAGTTCTGAAGAGTTGAGAGGAAAATTTAACAAGGGGAGGCTGGGCTTAGGAAGAAAAGGGGACTCCTCTTGTCCTGAGGACATCATCTCCTTTTGTCTTGGATTCTTCATCAACAGGTAGGGGACATCTTCCCCCTGACAGAGCAGCAACAGCAGTATGCAGCACCCCTGTGAACAGCTGAGCAGAGTCTGTCTGAGGAGTGAGGAAGTGGCAGACTCCAGGGAGGAACTCCAGCGGGTCTCTGTAGCTGTGCATCCCTGGGGCCCTACGAGATTCCTGATGGGTCCATTCTCTAGTCAGCCTCTCCATGGATTCTAAACCCATCATGAATCTTTCTGGGAAAAGCACGAACCTCAGATACCAGACTTTCTACCCCCAGTGCTCAGAACCAACTGTGCCTTTACTTCAGAGTGCCCCCACTAGGTCAGCATCATCCTAAGGCAGCCACAACCACCACCACTACCACCGCAAGGCCATGTGTCCTCTTCAGTCGGAAGCAGGAATTCCCAGGGGAGCACATTTAAAGGCAGGAGAAGCCCTTCCTCGTGGGTGGCATGACTCTGCAGTCATTCCCAGAACCAAAGCAACAACTAGAGCGTTGCACTCCACCCAGTGGTTCCCACACAGGTGCCACAGGGTGGCTCCTAGGGAGAAGAGAACTTGATCTCATCCCAGTAGAGCCGCCAGGAAAGCCCACGAGCTGGGCAGGTATCCCTGCGCCCTTTGCTTTCTATGCCCGCCATCCTCCTGTGTTATTAGCTTGCCTCTTCCACCTAGCAACCTCATGGCTGCATTGACCTTCTTCTACAGGTGCGTCTAGGTGGGGCCTACTGACACAGGTAGAGGATGATGATGGGCTTGCGTGGCCGCTCCGCCACAGCCATCCAATTAGTGACTGGTAAGGACGCTAGGCGGGCTCCTTTGACTTGTATCCGATTATGCCTCCAGCTGGAAGCAACGACTGCTCTCCCTATCTCCCCCTTCCTGAGCGCAGTCCCTTCATGGTGTCTTTGTCATCGGCTGCTCGAGGCACCCCACTGTCCGCTTATTTCACAAGCATGCCGCTCTCGACAGTCGCCTCTTTCAACAGCAAAACCTAATGGAAACAAATTCAGTCCAAGGGTCAATTATGGGCTTATTTTCATATTTATGGACTGAATACTTTCCCCTAAAAGACGCTAATGATAGCCTGAGGGACAAACTAATCAAAACACCAGCCAAGAGCAGAGGAAAGGGAAGCGTCAGCTTTGAAATGCTCCCGCAGCCCTCCCCGCACGCGCCTGCCTCCTTCCCCGGTCCCACTTCAATCTCTCCCCAAATGAACACTTTTAAAATATCTTGACAAAAACCAGTGTCTTCACAAAGGAAGGCTTAGCATTCCCCTCCTCCACCGGCAGAAATAATAACATCGAACATATAACTTCTTCTGCTTGGGACCTCTAGATGCTGCAGCAAACAGACCCAGGTGCAGGTCACCCTTGGATGTGACATTTCAGGGACATGAGAAACAATCACTCAGCCTGGCTCATCAGCACACTTGGTGCCAGGAGAGCCTGGATGACGAGTTCTGACTTAGCCACACTGGTGTCCAAGCCACAGGTTAATGAGCACCACATACGTAGTTGAGGCCGTCACCACTGACACACCCCATCAGTGAGATGATTTTATCAGACTGGGTTCCCTGATTGCTAACAATTCAGCAATCTTTCATTTGTTTAGCTGGAGTATAGTTATATTATAATTAGAAGTGTTTGGTGAACCAACAATTACCAACATGGATGAAGCATCTGAAACTTGTATATTCTAAAGCCTGGCATTTGCAAGTCGTTCACAGTGGGTGTTTAGTGGCAGCTTATTTACCTGCGTGTGGATGCACATGCCTGCATTCCTGTGTGTATGTGTGTGTGTGTGTGTGTGTGTGTGTGCGCGCGCGCGCACATGCATTCTTGTATGCAAGTACATGTGTGTGAGGGCAAGAGGTCAAGCTCAGGTGTCTGGTGTCATTCCTCAGATGCTGTCCACTTTATTTTTTGAGACAGGATCTCTCATTGAGATCATATGCCTCAGTGGTATAGTTCCTGGAGAGGCGCCCTCCCTCAAGTACATAGCTCCCCACCCAAGCTCATGCAGGCAATGCTCATTAAGTACAATGGGTCAGAGAGAAGCAGGAGAAGGAGAAGGGTGAGGAAGAAGGGGAGGAGAAACAGAATTCATTGCCCAAAGCAAGATGAGTGCAATTTCAGATGCTCAGAACAAGAATGAGGTGGGGCAGGAAAATCAGGTGGCTTTCTGAAGAAAGCTGTGTGGAAACTGAGACCTGAGACCCAGCAGCAACAGCAGCAGAAGGAGGCACTGGTGAGAGAATCAGCAGCCCATTGGAGAGCTGCAACCAGGGAGGATGTGCAGAGCACAGAGAAGAGACCGCGGCACGGCAGGAAGGAGGCAAGTGGCATGATATGATGCCGTGGTTGATGGTGCCGGTGGGACCCCAGAGGGTATTTGCACTTAATTCTTAGTACTAAAGGAACTTGGTTTACAAAAGGTCCAATGTGGTAGCAGTAGGTGTGCAAAGCCCTTGAGAAGTGTGGAAAGGAGAGTTCTATCCAAATATCCTGTCCTAACCTATGTAGTCCCATCCCCTGCAAGGGGGCAGCACCTGTGACCACATTGGACAGGCGACCCCTGTGCTGAAGTTATGGTCTTTGGAAGAGATGAAGGGATTTTCATGGATAAAAATCTTCAAGATGGCTCTTCAAGATGGTTTTGAGTTCACTAAAAGCAATTTTGAGTTCACTGAAAGACTTCTTTGGTCTGACCAAATCAAGTGAGCTCTTAAAAGAGACAGGAATCACAGAGATGGGCTCCCCTGACCTTGGAGCAGCCACCTTGCTGTGGAGGGGCCACAAGATGGGGACTGAGGGCAGACTTTCATCTGGGTGTGTCTGTCTGAAGCATGAGCAATCGTTTCTGTTGACACCCAGAACTCAGAAGAGGACCCCAGCCCTGGTGAGAGTTCCTGCAGGATCCATGCACCCGCTGAGCCTATGAGCCGAGAGGACCTTCAGAACCAGAGGTCAGCAGGGGGCTGTTGAGAGCCACTAAGTGTGTGGTAATTGGTTACACCGTAGTGCAAAGCAAACAGCACAAAAGACAAGGAGGCACGAGAAAGAAGGAAGAGCCTTCCCTCCACTGTGAACCAGAGTGACGTGAGGGCCAAAGTTATTACGATGCTGTAGAACGTGGAAAACAGACATTGAAGCTTGTTTCGTAACGAACTAAATCTATACCCATTTTAGTTAAAGAATAAAAACTATATGAGAATTGTTTTTATGAACAGACCTTGGTGACAGGTTGGTGGACAAAAAGAATGGTGGAGATCAAAATAGGAGACAAGCCAGGATTAGAAATGACTCAGTCGAAACCCCTAACTGCAGACAACTGATGGAGAGGCTGGAGGGCTTGGGAGACCACTCAGCAGGTGCAAATGCTTGCCCTGAGCCTGGAGATCTGGATTCTGATCCTCAGAATCCGTGAAAACCTGGATGCAGCGACGTAAGTGTCTGCAATCCCTGTGTGCCCTGGTGGGAAGATGGGAGGGAGCGGCAGAAGCTGGAGAGTCAGCTAGCCTGGCTGACGACGTGGTGGGTAGACCCTACCTCAAACAAAGCAGAGCGGTGAGGACTGGCACCCATACCTCCACGTGCCCACGGTGGCACCCACATACAGGAACACTACATACCCAGGGGAGACCACACACACACACACACACACACACACACACACACACACACACGGGTGGGGGAGACTTGCACATCAGACACAGGCACAAACCATACATTTTAAAAATAAGGACCAACAAGGTGAGGCCACAGTGATATAGGCATGCAATAGAAGACCTTGCTGGAGCAGAAGCTGAACATCACCAAGCCACCCAAAAGGAAGAAACCAAAGCATTTGCAGACTGGGACCACCATTTCCCCAGTTCTCTTGCTCGGGTCCCTCTGTATGCACCAGGGCAGAAAAGATCATCCAGTCTTCCCTGCTGGAAGTCAATTCTACCACCCACTAGCTTCACCCTCTAAACTGAAGGAGAACCATGGACTTCTCTGTCTGTGGCCCATACCAACCCAAAGGGAGGAGCTTGAATTTGGGTCAGGGCCTGATACGATAACGGGTTTGATGAGACCTTGGTGGAATAGAACACAGTTCAGTTTCCCATTTATTTTTTAAGAGAGCTCCCCTTAGAAATCGTTAGACCCTAACCCCTAAGAGTCAAAGCAGGAATCCTGGTAAAGGGTAGAGCACTTTTACTGGAGTCTATGAAGGTCAACAATGCCTCCTGCCCACCACACCTGCCCATCCAGCTCATTTGCCCAGCCCGATCACATTGCAATCCACATCAGTACGTGGAGAGCAGGCAGGAAGTGCATCTGGCTACAAAGTCGTAAGGTTTATCCACGGTTTCCTACTTTCTCCAGAAGATCCCATCAACCTCCTAAATGTTCCATAACTTCCCCCAAAACAGCACCACCAACAGGGGACCAGGTGTCCAAACACATGAGCCAGTGGGCAACATTTCTCATTCAGACCACAGCCGCGTCCAGTGGGACTAAGTATTGTAAGCACACATCACTGCACTTCTTAACTGAGAACAGAGTGTGTGTGTGTGCCGTGGGCTGGCTCCCCACCCATGATCTGTAAGGAGGGTCATCCTGCACTATCCCTTGCTGGCCTGCCTGGCTCATCAGGAAGCCAGGGATGATTCTGGAAATGGAGGAAGTCAGCCCCCATGGCTGCTGGTCTTCCAAATCCACCACAGAGCAGCAAGAAACAGAGGCAGAGGGGACCCCGTGCACACAGGGACGACTACGTCAGCATCTGAAGAAGATAGGACCTTTCCCTTTCCCAGTGCAGGCGCCAGATCTCCAGCTCGAAAATGCATGTGTGTGATAAGACTTGAGAGAAGGTGGGATGGCGGGGTGTGAAATGATCTGATAGCACGAAAAATTGTTGTTAGGAGGTGTTGGCACTTGGAAAACAACACATCTCTTTCCTGTTGGTGTCAGCCTGAGCCTTCTCGCAGATACCATGCTCCTGTTTAGAATTAGAGCTGATAGTAAGTGCAACATGCACCCTGACACCCGCCCTCTCCTCACACAACGCGGAGGATCAGCGAGAGCTTCCTGGCGGTGCAGACTCTGCTGGATTTACCCTTTTGTTTCCTCTTCCTTTTAATTGACAAATAACCATTGTATCTATTTAGTGGCACAATGTGGTGTTCTGATAGACACGTGCATTGTAGAGTAATCAATCAGGTTACTTAGTATATCCATCAATGCCCTGTGTATATACTATACACAGGTGTGTACATGTTCATTTACATGCACATTGGTGTGTAGGCGGGTACGTGTGTGCACATGTGTGTGCATATGGAGCCACAGTTAAACCACTGGTGTTGTTCCTCATATGCTATTTACTTTTTTTTTTTTTGAGACAGTTTCTCACTGGGATCAGGAACTCACTAATAAGACTGGACTGGCTGGCCAGCAAGCCACAGGGACCTTCTCGCCTCCCCTTCCCAGCACTGGAATTACAAGTTATCATGCTATCAAGAATTACATGCTATCATGCTCAGTTTTATGTGGGTGCTGGGGCTCCAACTCAGGTCCTCATATTGGCACGGTAGGCATTTGCCTATTGAGCTATCTCCCCAGCCCGGGCCGCCCCCCACCCCCCACGGGCAAAAAAAAAAAGAGCTTGGAGTTGGCGGCGCTCAGGATGTTCCTATGATTAAGAATTTTAACAGGCCAATTTCATGTGAATAAACTTTACCAAAAAATGAATGACAATCGACAAGGCCCAAAGTCTGATGTCTCTTGAGTCACTTTCCCTCATTTCTGGTTTCTCTTCTGGAAGGTTCTGCAGGGATTTTCATCGCTCTTGTTGTGTGCTCAAAGGGCTGGGAAGAGTAGCATCTCTCTGGAAGACTTGCTGTGACGTGTTCATATGTTCCTGATCATCACTCGGTGCTCCAGCCAGGACTGTCAGATCTCCACGTGCTAGACCCTCCTTTCTCCTGCCTTCCACCCTTCCATTCTCCACTGTGGAGCCCTCCACTTCCATTCCCATCTCAGTCAACAAGCATGACGGGGTTGGACAGCAACACCTCTTGTCCATCTGCATATATATATATATATATATACATACATATATATATATATGCGCATGCATGTGCTTCGGAGCACACTCCTCCCGTGTCCAGGAATAACTTTAGCTGTTCTTAAAGTGGTTTCATTCTTTCTTTATTTTTTTAAACCAGCTCAGAGGAAAAGGCTGGAAAGGTGTGCATGCGTGCCCATGTGTGTGCATGTGTGTGTTCAAGGAGGGGAGGCAGGAAATGGAGGGGAAGAGGCAGAGAGAGAGAGAGAGAGAGAGAGAGAGAGAGAGAGA
>CABHPH010135658.1:20964-46129 GCA_902168325.1 Peromyscus nudipes
AGAGAGAGAGAGAGAGAGAGAGAGAGAGAGAGAGAGAAACACAGAGTCCCAGGAATTATCTATGCATACAGAAATTAAAGAGACTATTTTCCAGAGCAGTCGAAGCCCATCTCCTGAACAATGACGACAGCTCCTCATTTTCGGCAACAATAGAGGGCACGTAGGAGTCAGCTCATTAGAATATCTGCGGCTCTTTTCTGTTCTCTCTGCATTAAGCCCCCATAATGTCAGTTGTCACTTATTAATGACAATTAACTAGTAATCAGCAGTGAGGCTCTTCGAGGTGGTCTCTGCCTGACAGGTGAAGAAAAAGAACATTGCGTAGTGCCACACAGTGACATGGAGCCTTCAAAGGGAGCACGGCATTTCCATAAATTATTTCAGAAAGAGTTTTCTTTTATACATTCTCTCGAAAGCTTAAAGATCTTTAACCCTAGACAGGCCATGTTCCAGTCCCCTTGCCTGATGTTTTCTTTGCCAACTGACACCGAAACCATCGACAGCTGTCAGGTCTGGACCCTTCCGATTGCCTGCTTTAGTTTTCATCCGTCTGTGGTACATCGTAGTCCTGCAAACCAGGCAGGTATCACCTCATGGTCACAAGACTCCTCCAAGACAATCCCCATGCATGGGCTGGGTCATGTTTGCCCAAGGTGCATAGCTAGACCTGCTGCTTTCATTGGCTACCTCACTGGATCAGTGGCTTGATTCCAATTTTGTTCTTTTTCTTCTCTCTCCCTAGTGACCATTCATTTGCTCTTTCCTCCTTCCCACTGGAGGTGACAGAATGCCATCAAGAACTTTTAAGTCTAACAATGGTCATGGTGAAGCCAGCCTCACAATCCAGAGTTCTCCAGGCTGTCTGACTCCCCTACCTATTCTGTTCCCCTGACTCTCAGACTTCCTGCCATTCTTCCACTCTTCCCACTGACACACAAAGCCAGTGTCTCTCTTCCTGCCACAAGGTTTGACCATGGGGGCAGAAGACACTTGGTGCACATGGGTTGTAAGCTGACAGAGCATCCATTCTATGCAGCACCTTCCCCTTGCCCCCGCTTGCCCCCAACCCCCAGAAATGGAAGTGCTTTCCTAATCCAAGGCACTCTAGATAGTGGGGCCTTTAAAGAAAGCTCTTACTGCACTAGGATAAACATGTTTATTTTGTCTTTGATGCATTAAGCTTAGGAGAAACCAATTGCACCTTGGAGAGAGCCATGCAGAGATGAGCACAGCCCGGTACTACCTGCCAGAATTGCATCAAGCAAGGGTACTGCCAATTTCATACCAAAAAGATTTTTTTAAAAAAGTTCATGCATCAATTCATGTCAAAACAATGCAATTAGATCATTCTCCTAGCATGGAAATCATTGGCACACGGAGGACTTCCAAACCAGCTCTGAGACAGACGACTTCCTATCCCAAGCGGGCTCCACTTTTCCAAGGCAGCTGCTGAAAGAAATCAAGAGGGGGAACTCAAAACCCTAGGTGCCCCCAAGACCAGGGAAGTGATGTTTTTACTGAAACACATTCTAAGAAAAGTGAGGGGTCACCTGGCTACTCTTTTTATAAATCTTTGGCTTTCCTCTGAGCAGTGCAGAGTCGGGAAACTGTGTGCCTCTGCCAGCCTTCTTTGTTTTGTTGGAAGGATTTTCTTAGGAGGGTATTACAATGCTTCCATGACAACAAATACGATGTCATTTATTGCCAGGTTCCAACCATCTACCCAGAACTCAAGGGGAATATTCACATGATGTTTAAGAATGCTATATCTGTGCAAATAACTACCATTTTAAATGTCCTCATTTTTTAAAGAATTATTTTTCACAGCCTGCTATCATGTGAACACAGTCCTTTCATTCCGATTTCCTCTTGCAAATTACTTCAGATTTTAATGCCATCAGTTTCTAATCATTGGTAAAGGAGTGGCAGAATAAAAGAATGAGTCTTTAGCCAATATATCCAGATGCCAAGTTTTGAGAGGTTGTCACTTGTCACACCGATCCATGACACAAAGGCTCTAAGTAAAAGCTCCTTGAACACATCTGTGGTCCTGCAGATTCACACTGATGACTTGTGAATTCCATGGTTCTCATGGAGCAGGCACAGGAAAACCCAGGAGGACACTCCACTGCTTTGAAAGTGAAAACTAGGTCTAAGGTATAAGTGTTTTACAAATAAGATTCAGGGATTTGGGACACTAGTCTCTCAAGTTAACACCTTAGAACATAACCAAGGATTCCAACATCTGCTATTTTAATATTTAGAGGTCAAAAGTTGATGTTAATGATTGATCAATAATTAATTGATTAAATTGAGAAGAATATTATGATCCATATAAAGAAACTGTCTCTTAGAGGGCAGGGGGGTGGCTAAGAGAGCAAAGTGCTTGCCATGGAAGCATGAGGACCTGAGTTCAGATGCCTAGGATGCACAGTGGTACCCAACTGTTATCCCAGTACTGAGAAGTAGAGACCTGCAGATCCCTGCAGCTCATTGGCAGGCCAGCCTAGCCAAATTGAGGATCTCCAGGTTCAGTAAGACACTGTCTCCAGAAGACTAAAGAAAAATGGAGGAAGTCAGTTGACACTGATCTGAAGCCTCCACAAAGATGAGCACACACACACACACACACACACACACACACACATACATTAATGCACCAGTGTACAAACAAATGCATACACATACAAAGAGAATTCACCACATCATTTTAAACTATCCTGATTATAGACGATTTAAAAGTCCCTGTTAGTTTTGTTGTGATGGGGCATAAGTTTCACACTACATATTTGGGTGTATTATAAAGAGAAAAAGGAATTCTTAACTTCTAGCCAGTGAAAACTCGAAAAATCACTCTTTTAAAAGATGAGTTAAATGTATTAAAAAGAGAAAATTTATGGATGGGAGAAAGATGTTTTCACCTGGGGACTGAGTGGTACTTTGTGACAGCCTCCTGGGAAAGCCAGCTGATAGGAGTCACTAGAATTTGATTGACGGTTCTATTTATGCAGAACCGGGTTTCCTTGCTGTTTATCTGTTTAGAAACTGGTGTTCCCAATATACCTGTCCCCAGTCCCTTGTCACTAATGGACTTTTTGGTCAAACACGTTTTCAAAGAAAAATATCCCTGGAATGGTGGTTTTGTTTACCATGCTTCATACTTTAATACCTTCTAAATTCATCTTCAAGTCCTGCATCCTTTTAGCCCAAAAGCTCCTAGTTTTTATAAGTTCCTCTTTAAATGTGAGGGATGCCATGTACCAAACACTTAAACAAAATGTGGTCAGATGTACAGATCCACTGCCTCTACTCTTATTCCAAGTAACAGACCTGAGACCCATCATCGTCTGCTAGAGTCAGTCATCCTGGGACCACCGACTGGGCTGAGCCCATGTCTGAACATTCGTTCTCAGAAACATCTCCTGCTCACGGTAAAACATCGATCTGCATGGACTTAAGAGTCTCCTGACTGTAACTGATGAACCTCCCATGTCATCCTCACCTTTTGCTGGGCTTCTGCACCCATTCATCAAAAACCTGGGTCACAGAAGGTAGGTCCTCAGCAGTGCCCATGAACTTCAACTCTGGGAGTAACTCAGCTATGGGAGACAATGACTAACAAGTTTTTGCAGGGGGACCCTTGTCTGTTAATGATCATGAAATAACTTCACATGATTAGAGCCATCCCTAGGTGGTCTGTCTCTGTTTACCACTTGATTCTGAGAGTCTTGTTTTGCTAGTGTTAAAGGTTAATTACTCATGTAAATCATGGGATTATAACCTTTGCTTCCTATGAGCAGGCTGTGCTATTTGGAAGCAGTTCCAAAGGGTGCTGGTGACTGACTTGGAGTTGTTCAGGATGGGGTGTGTGTTTTAGTACGAGGGACCAAACCCAGGGTCTGGTTTGCTCGCCATTTCCTTATCAAGGATGCTTTCAATGACTGAACTCCAAACTCACTTTTTACTTTTTTACTTTGAGATAGGATTTCACTGAGTTGCCCAGTCTAGCCTTGAACTCACACGGTCTGAAAGTTGTGATCCTGCCTCAGTTTCTCAAGCAGCTGGGATTACAAGCCTGCACCACCAAGCCCAGCCTAGGCAAGATTTTGCTTTGCTTTGTTTTTTTAATTATTGTTATTGTTGCTTTTTTGTTTTGAGACAGGGTATCCTCTAGTCCAGGCTAGCCCCCACCTCACTGTGTAACTGGGGACAACCTTAAACTTCTGATCCTCCTGCCTCCACTTTCTAAACACCACCACACCCAGTTTCTGCAGTGCTGGTGATGGATCCCAGGGCTTGGGGAAGCTAGAACAGCACTCTGCCAACAAATTAGATATGGTGAGACTGAGTGAGCTAGCCCTCAGGCCACTCAGGTGAGCCAGGTGTCTTAGGGATGCCTTTTTCTCCTCATCATTGGAGTGTCTGTAAAGCATGTATCCCAACTGCCTGAATTTAAATGAAATCATAATCCATGTGAAAGTGCCCCCAAAGCCATGCATGTTCCAAACCAACATTTCCTTTACATAGCTTCAACAGGTAACAAGTACCGCAAGTACTATAAATTAAAATATTATTATATCAGACAATTAATGAAAATACCAAAAACTTTAAAAAAAAAATCCCTGTGTAGAAGGCGAAACGGAGCAGGCGGGGCTGTCTTCAGGGCTTGCCTCCTCTAGCTTGCCTGTGGGTGTTTGGGCCCCGTGTGCCACTATACCATGAGACCAATTCCAGCTACAAGTACTGGGTTCTAAGGATGTGATCAAAACTATTTACAAAAATATCAAGAGGAACAGTGAAAATCTATAAATGAACCTAAGGGTTACTTTAAAAATTTTTAACTATTAGGTACTTGATTGTGTTAAAGTACATCCCAATAAGATTTCAAATAATCAGTACTTAAAAGAATCAAGGAGAGATACACAACCCATCAACTGCTGGGCAAGAAAAGTCAGGAATTTTGTTCAATGTGATCCCTATTTTGTTACAACGGGGGTGGGGGGGTGGGGGGGTGGGGGGGGGAGACATTAACACTGAAATGTGAGCAGCAATTGTCTCTAAATTGTAGACAGTGGTTTTTATTTCCTTATTTTTGTTGTTCAGATTTTCTGGGATGAGTGTGTCTCTTCAATCTCTGTCATCAAAGTTAAGTAAGAGCTCAAGTTCTCTTCAAAACAACTTTTACTCTTCCATGTCTTTGAAGCATATAGTTCAATGATTAGATTTCAATAGAATCTGCTGTCTTCTACAAAATTATAATAACAAAAATACTATGCTCAATAAAAATACTGAAATCATTATTTGTGTGTCCTGGTTTCTAAGAATTCGGAACTGGCTAAGATGTCATTTGTCTCAGATCAACAGCTTACTTTCTTTTTTAAATTCAGACAGAATCTCAGCATGTAGACCTGGCTAGCCTTGGATTTACTATGTAGACCAGGCTGGCCTGTGACTCTGAGATCTACCTGCTCTGCCTCTTGAGTGCTGGATTTCAGGTGTGTATGGCAATGCCCAGCTAGACAGATTCTCAAGATTATCAATCACCGAAATGGAAAGCCATGTGTGTATGTGTGTCCATGTTCATGTGTATGTGAACATGTGTGTGTGTGTGTGTGCGTGAGGCCAGAGGCCAACCTGGGAAGTCGTCCTTAGACGACTTCAGATGTAGTCTCTCGTTGGCCTGGAACCGACTGATTAGTCGAGGCTGGCTGGACAGTGAGTCCCTGGGATCCTCCTGGGTCTGCCTCCCCAGTGCTGGCTTATGGGAGCATTGTTACCACATCTGGCCTTTTTACATGGGTTCCAGAGACGAGCAACTCTGGCCCTCATATTTGTGCAACAAGCACTTTACCTGCCTATCTCTCCGCCCATAAGAGACATACATCTTGAAGTGCTTAAACATTCCTTTTTCCGTACACTACCTAAATGCTAGTTTCTCTTACATAAACTGCTGTCTAGTGTTAGTGCACAGACTTTATCCCACCTCAAATACTGACTAAACAACAGAAACAGCTCAAGCTTTTAAAACCCTGCATGTGAAGGGGGCAAGTGTTTAATCAGTCATTAAGCCTAATGGTCATGCCACAGATGAAATGCAAACCATGGTTATTTTTGTATAGGCACAACTGTCAGCCTGACCCAACAAGAATGCTAGAGTAAAGGAGCAGCCATCTGACTTCCCTACCTCCTTCCACATCCCAAGGGTACAGGTAACCTGCCCCCACCCAACCACTCTCCTCAGGGTTGAGGGACGAGGAGGGAGAAACAGGGAGGATCTCATGGTGTACAGAAACCTGCATTCTGGGACTGACAAATGGTAGATGCTTGCCCCTGTACAGTGAAGGAATGGTGAGCATTTGATTTATCCCTCAGGTTAGTCTAGTTGTGTCCATGTGTATGCTCATGTGTGTACATGCATGCATGTACATGTGTGTGAAGGTCAGAGGACAACCTTGGTCCCATTCTTCCTGCACCATCCACTTGTTTTTGAAGGCAGGGTCTCTCACTGGGCTGGAACTCACCAAGCAGACTAGGATGGTTGGCCGATGATCCCAGGATCTGCCTTTCCCCCTCCTCTGCTGCTCTGGGATCGCAAGTATGTGCTTACCACACCTGACTTTGCGCACCTGGCTCTGGGGAATCCATCTCGGGTGCTCTGCTACCGTGGCAAACGCCCTACCAGCTGAGCTCTCTCTCCAGCCCTCACTCTCTTTCTTTCTATCCAAACTGAGTGTCTGTGTTACTGGGCATCCTCTGTGCAGTTCCAGCTATAAACTCACAGCCAACATCATTTTGACTTATCTTCCAGATCCAGGAGAAGATAAAGTCACCGAAGCTTGTGACCTCTGCAGACACAGTTGGAGGTGGCTGGAAGGATGTTAGGATGTCTGTTTACTATTACTGCTCTGGAAGCTGCCTACCAACACAGGCCAAACTTCAGCTCTCCATTTTCTAGGGCGATGCTCTAGCTCATCTCCCTGTTAAAAACAAAACAAAACAAACAAACAAACAAAAACCTCCTTGGCCTCTTCCTGGGACCAAATCAGAGTTTTTCACCTGGGGCCCATCCGCTGGTACCACAATAAGTACTCGGGGGCTCAAAGTCCAACTTTTGTCCATGACAAGCCATGTGACAAGGATAAAAGCCTACCCATTGCTGTTACTGCTCTCCAGGTCCGCAGGTTGGGCTGACAGGGACCTGGTGCAGAGCTGTGAGGAAGGGACGGGCTCACAGGTACAGCACAGAGTAGGACCTGGGACTGTAGAAGCACTCAGTGATGTCAACTGGGGTCGCCGTCCTTGTGGTGTTGCAATGACCTCCACCCACCAATTGGGGAACTGGAATGATGATAATATGCCAATGGGCTGAGGAATTACAAAGAAAAAAAATTAAGAAATCTGGAATTCTGTACCTGTCCCCCAGGGATCAGAACTCAAGCTGCATTGAGGACATAGGACTATCCTCATCGGGCTGTTCCTCAGAACTCTCACCCCCCACTGCTCACCTTCACTGCTGCTTCAAAGCTCTTGCTATGAGGGTGAAATGTTCACAGATCTGTTGTCCAAAGGTGGTTATGCAAGGACCCCCTGTCCACACCATGGGTCTCAATGCTAGCCCAATCTGTCAACCCCTCCAGCCCAACATATATAGTCCCCCAGTAATTGAAGTGGTGTGTCTAATAGCTGAAAACTCCTAAAGGACACAGCTATTTGCCAATGAAAAAAGTCAGAAAAATTCAGCAAGCCTCCCTGTGCAGAGGCCTGTGCAAACATGACTGGCCAGGCCCACCCTGTGCCAGCTCCTCCAGCCATTAGCAGAAATGGGACGGCTCCTCACCTCTTGGAGCAAGTCAGGGAATCATCAAAACATCATGACTGCTTAGGCACCTCTGAACAGAGCATGAGTTCTTACCTTTCTTGGGATGTAATTCTATGAAAATTTAAGCAAATGGTAAAAAACAAAACAAAACAAAAACCAACTACACATGTTATTAAGTGTTTTGAGGGCAGAGAGCAGAGGTCTCAGTGTTCTTGGTTGCTGAAAATGGACCAGGGCAACAACTTCAGGAATCTAGTAGAGTCAGGACATCTTAGGACCAGTGCTGAACCTTTTGGTGGAGCCCTCACGTGCCTTGGAAACGACAAAACTAAGACTCCACTCAATGACTGAATGGAGAAACCGCCAGACGTAATCATCTAAAAGCACTTTTTTTAAAGCTCACAAACCAGGTTTTCCTCTTTGCAGCAAAACTAATTCTGAGCTCCACAGGGCCTGAGTGGCCGTGAGGCCTCGCCTGCTTCCTGGCCACGAAGCCCCAGTGTACACAAGGGGGTAATGACAGCATTTCTAACAGTTTGCAAGGATTATCTGAAAGAATCACCACAGTCCATCCAGGGACCAAGTGGCCATCACCAAGAACTGAACTCTGGGAAGCCTTGGCACCCTGTGGAGGTATGAATGTTAATTATCACTTTTAAACATCCAGTTCTTCTCATCGGAATGAAGTGTGTCAGCACACAAATGATGGAATGATGAGTCTGAATAAAATTTTTGTTGGTTGATTGCATTAGCAATACCTCTTGTGGCTGAAATAACATCTCAAAGGGAAAATAATGACGACATGACAATCTGTGTAAATCAAGAACTGCGTGTGGGTTTATTTTACATTTGAGAAAACAGTGGGTTTAATTGTGTGAACCAAAATGTACTGTACAGTATTAATGACGGGACATCAAAATGTAGAATTAATAGTGCATTGCTTGCTCTGTTTTTATTTATTTATTTTTGTCTGATAGTTCCTCTGAGTACATGCATCTGAGAAGATGCAGGTGCCAGTAAAATTTCTCTATTTAAATCAAGCTGCAGGAACTAAATTTTATCCAAAAGTTGTGGTTTTACATTATATACACAGAAATTTAATATAAAATGACAATATAAAAAGTTAAAAGAGAAAGCATACAGCCAGAAGGTACAAAGAAAGTTGAATAGATTAAAATGATATGATATGTAACATACAGGCGTGTGTAAGCTGACGCTGGCAATTCACAAGGAAAGGATCCAACATTTGCCCCATTTTTTTTTGTTTTTTTTTCTGTGTTTTTTTTTTCATTTACCAATGCATCACGCTATAGAAAGGTCAGCTGATACCAAAGCTTACATTTGTAAATAACTATAAACTGCAGTATTTTACAGGAACAAAAAAAAAGAAGAAGAAATAGCATTTTTTTACACATTTTTTAAATAATAAGCTTGCATACTTTTTTTTGCCAAAAGTGGCATTTTTCAGCATCCAGAGGGTTTGGGCATAGTGGCAACTGGGGTATGCGTTGTTTTTGTTTTGAACATATAAAGTTGTGGCTTCCTAACCCCGTGAGTCCCAGACAGCTCTCTGTCTCCGACCGCTGCATGCATGTCTTTGCACAAACCAGTCCTGCATATAAAAGCTCGTTTTTTAATTATTAAATAAGTTTTGTGTCTGACACAGCTTTTGATCTGAATGAGATGCCTTTAAGCGCCTTTTCCCCCTTTTTTCTCTTTCTTTTTTAAATTTTTTTTTTTTTAATTTTTGAGTGAAAGGCACAGAGATAAAGTCCTCAAAGGGTTAAACTCGACACTACCAGGTCCTGTGACCTTTATTGTCATGGCAACTTCGTAATTTTAGGATGTCTCTTTCTTGATCGCTGCTATTTGTATCTTCCTTTACCGCTAAACAATGTCTCCGAGCGTGCCCCACTATTTCCTACAAAAGATAGCTTAACATCAAGAAGGGATGCTGAAAATAAAGGTCAGACTTTGACTCACGGAAAAAAAGAAAAATAACATGCACAGATCAGACAAAGAGCATATAAATATAACTACAAAATATGTGTAAGAAAAACCAAGTCCAGGTAGGCAGTTCAGCAACAAAGGAAAGACTGATTTCAGCGGCTCAGGCCAGGCCTAGTGCAGCACAATCAGGATGGTAGTGCAATGTTCCACGGTCCCTTGCACACCTGGACACTATTGCTTCTCCAGCTCGGTCACATAGATCAGGTGGTCCTCTGGAGACTTGCCGTGTGTCTTGCTAAGGTGCAGTTTTACTGCATGCTTGCTCGCAAAAGTTCGGTTGCAGAGCTTGCATTGGAATGTGGAGCCCAGGTCTTCCTCGGCTGACCCCAGTGGGCCCAGAGTCTTGCTGGCGAGGACTTTGGAGACGCTCTGCTGCTCTTGAATCTGACTGAGTGGCAGCTTGGAGAGGTCCTTCAAGCTGAAGCCCAGGTGCGTCTCCAGGTGGCTGATGTACGTGGAGGCAGTTCTGAACTGAGAGGCACAATCGTTACAGAAGAACACAGGATGCCCTGTGTCGAGGTTCTTAAGGAATTTTGTTCCCCCTGTCCTCCGCAGCTGGTACTTGACATTGGCCAGCCAGTGACTGATGGTGGTCATGGAGAGGCCCGTGAACTTGGAGATGTGCACCCGCTCCTGAGGACCCAGGTCCGACATGATGTACTTGCCTTCCGCTGTCTCCCGAAGGCTGGAGGCAAACTGAGCCTGGAGGATGAGCAGGTGCTGCGGGTTCCAGTTGGACTGACGCCCCTTTCTCTTGTGGACAGGTGACAGCTCGTCCAGGGCCTCCTCAAAGCTGCTGCCGTCCGCGTCCGACTTCTCCGACACCGTGGAGGGTGTGGAGGACTTGGGAGTCAGACGGCCCGTGAGGTTCTTCACCATGTCCGAGATATCCATGAGGGCGCTCTCCCGCAGGGGTGAGGACACGGCATCGGCCACACCTGAGACCAGGGGCTTGTTCTTGGACTTGGTCAGGTCGATGGGCTGGTCGCTGTTCTCGTAGTAGTAACGGTCGATGGCGTCGGCCTGCTTGGCAGGGGTCGTGGGGTAGACGGGCTTATCCAGCATGCTGTTGCTGATCTTATAGAGCATCGCCAGCGGGTCCAGAGAGGGGCTCACAGGCTTGGACACCTTCCCTAGGTGGGTGTTCATGATGGACTGCAGAGCACTCAGGGGGTTGATGAACGAAGGTTCCGGCGAGTGGTCTGTGATGATGCCCAGGTTGCTGCAGCCATTAGTGACCTTGGCCTTAAGAGGCTCTGTACCATTTGGGGTGTGAGCATCCAACGGACCCTCCTTTTTGGCCTTCCCAGTTTCCACGTCTAAGCCCTTTTTCTGCGGCTTGCTCCCAGTCTCCTCTGACTTGGGAAGATCTTTATTCTCCTTTGCCACAGGGGAGGTGGCCTTGACGGGGGAGGCCTTCTCCTTCTCGGCAGGCCTCTCCTCCTTCTTCACACTGACCTTGCCTGTGACCTTTTCTACCAACTCCTCCATGGCAGACACGTTGCTCTTATGGGGTGGGGGTGTAAGGCTCCCTGGGGAGTGCAGGAGGGCGTTGTGCTCTGTGGAGGACAGTGACTTCCCTCCGCTGGTGTAAGACGGCTGGATCTGCACGCTCTGCACGGCTGGCTGCAGCGGCTTCACGGTGCCTGGCAGCTGGTAGGCTGCGTGGATGCTGGGGTACCCACCCCACGAGGGCGCACCGTTCTGGGCTTTACTGATGGCGGTAGACACAGTGTTCTCCAGCGACTTTAGGATGTCGATGCCCCCCTTGGGGCTATCGTCCAGGTCTTCCTCACGCAGGTACTGATAGAGGGTGGTGGGTTCAAACTTCTCAGCGGCATCTTCCGTCTCCTCCTTGATTTTTCTCTCTGCATCTCCAGCTGCTGGAGGAGCTTTCTCCTTCTCCTTCTCCGGCTCTTTCTTTTCCTCTGAGGCTACAGAGCCTGCAGGGGAGTCCGGCTGTTTCTTGATGTTAGAGGCGGGCAGCCGGGTGTGAGTCGTCGGGGGCAGGGGGATGGACTGGATCTTCTCTTCCACCACGGGGTCCAGCACCAGCTGTTTCCCTTTCTTGGAGGCAGAAGTCGTCACCTTTAGGAAGTGGCCGGTGACCATCATGTGGGCGGTGAGCTGCTGCAAGGTGTCGTGGGAGCTTCCGCACTCCATGCACTTGAGGATCTGGGCTTTGCGGGCCTCGAACTGCCACGTGTAGCTAGCACCGTTCTGGTAGCCATAACGGTTATTGGGCGTGACGTACGGGTTGGCCGTTTTCTGGTCCTTGGACGACTCACTCAGTGCAACCTCCGTGGCCATGCCTGTGGGCTCCGGGGAGCAAGGGGATGCCAGGTCCTGGAGCGCTCGCTTCTTGGTGGACGGGACCAGTTTGGCGATGGCAGGCACGGGCTCCTTCAGAGGCACTTTCTGGTAATGCTTTGTTTTGATCATGTGGACGCTGAGGTCTTGCAAGGACTCGAAGGAGTGTCCACAGTACATGCACTTCAGCACCTTCTGCGCGTCCTCCTTCCCCTCCATCTCCATCAGGGAGCGCTTCCTGGGCTTGGACCAGCGCTTGGTCTTCTCAGAGTCCTTGTCCCGGTTGTCGTCCCGGTAGTGGCCCGTCTCGTTCATGTGCACCGTCAGCTCCACCAGAGTGTCGTAGGCCGCGCTGCAGTCCTTGCACCGGAACTTGCTGGCCCCTGTGAACACGGAGCCGTACAGCTTGTTGTTCTGCCTGTACAGCTGCACGGTGCTGAACAGGCTGGGCTCAGGCAGCAGCCCGTACGACGAGGTCTGCTGCAGGGTCTTGGCCAGGGCGGCCTGGTGCCAGTCGTACCCGGAGCTGCTGCTGCTGCTGCTGCTGCTGCTGTTGTTGTTACTGGTGGTGCTGCTGTGGCTGGTGCTGGTGCTGCAGCTGGTGATGGCCGTGGTGGCTGTGGTACAGGCGGTGCTGGCGGTACTGGTAGGGGGTGTGGGGGTAGGTGTGGAGCTCTCCTTCTGGCTGCCGTCATTGTTGCTGGTGGTCGAACCGGACTTCTTTAAATCCAAAGCAAGGCTAGACCAGCAGGACTCGGAGAATAAGTTTGCATACACGGCTTTGATTTGTGCCAAGCTGTCCTGGGGGTAGGAGACATTATCTGGACACTGTGGCTCCTCCTTCTCGTCTCTGGAGGAGGAGCTTTTGAAATGGGCCAGCTGGTCACTGCTCTCGCTGAAGGGCGATCCGTAGCCGGCATCCTGATTGGTGGCAGTGCTGACTGGGGAATTCTGATAGCTCTGGGCCTCTTTGATCTCTGTCTCTTCATTGCACACGAATTCGCTGTCCTGAATGTCCAAAGGCAGCCCGCCATCCTCCACGTGTTCCTCATCTATTTCGGCCGCCTTCAGTTCTTCCTCGGGAACATAAGCTAGGAGAGAAAAATGAAGCACGGTCAGAAGGAGTAAATCATCTTCAAGGACGCAGCCTCCCCAGCAGTTAGGTGATCTTTAAAAAGATGTTTTTCAGCCAGGCTCCCTGCAGACTACAAGGCCACCTCAACGTCAACTCCATGTGCCTGCCCATTGGACCACAGCAGGCCAGGAGTAAGGCTACACTGAGACCATCCCCCACAAAGTGCAGGACTTCTCAGCAAAGAAGCCTAAACCTCCACACTGCTCTCTCTAACTTCCTGTCTCCCTATTCTCCTTCCCTTCTTCCCTCCCTCCCTTCCTCCTTCCCTCCCGCCCTCTACCCCTCCCTTCCTTCCAGACAGGGTCTCAAGTACCCCAGGCTGGCTTTGAACTCCTGATCCTCTCGATTCCAGCTCCTAGATGCCACCATTACAGGCATGCAGCACCAAACCAGCACCCCCTTCTTAAAGACAGTTCGGTGGAGCGGTGAGGACTAACAGGGAATCCCACCAATGCCCCGGGGGACCCCTCCCACGTGCTATCCTCATTAGACTCGCGAGCCCCCTGTGATTTCTTTATGGCAAATTTGTTGAAATCAGGAGGGGCCCAGCTCTCTTTTTAGAACAATATATTTCCCAGGCAATATTCGATGGTTTCCATAAATAAAAACACTCCTTCATGGCAAGCAGTAAAAATAATATGGTTTTCACTAAAAACAAACGCTTATCACATCTAGGACAAAACACAGTGCTACCTATGAAAGACTGCCAGAGGGTGACCAAGGCCACTGTCACACACCAAGACCCAAAGCAGCATCATACACACAGCTAAAGGAAGAAATAAGGCAAACATTCATCATATGGACGGATGTGGTCATCCACACCACAGAGCATCATCTAGTCCTAGAAAGGACAACCCTGACCCTTGACCCTGAGGAGACATGGGCGAGCCTTGAGGACAGCGCATGAAGGAAGACTGGCTGCTTACAAAGGACAAACACTGCCTTGTGCCCTCACGTAAGGTCTGTCCAACAGTCGAGACACTGAAAGACAGTGCTGCGTGCAGGGCCAGAGTCGGGGTGAGGTCAACGGGAAAACGATGTCCCATGGCTACAGTTTCACTTTTGCAAGATGAGGGAAGGTCTAGTTTGGAGATGAGGGTGGCAGCCCAGCAGCAAGAATGTTCTGGATGCCACTGAACTACACCTTGAAAAGTGGTGACAATGGTCACTCTGATGCTATGAAAACTTTATCTTGGTCATTTTTAATTAGGAAAGGCAGCAGTATAGGCCCCTATGGCTGCCACAGGCCTACGGCTGCCTGCAGGACTGCAGGCTGAAGGCTGAAGGCCACATAAGACACCTTGATTCTTAACTAAGATCATTTTAAACACTTTGATACGTGACATATCTTGCTACTGACATATTTTACCACCTCCTAAACTTACTTGAGCAATGTGCGCTCGCTCTCGCTCTCACTCGCTCTCTCTGTCTCTCTCTCTCTGTCCCTCTCCCCTCTGCCCTTCCTTTCTCTGACAGAAAAACTAGGTGACCTAGTGTTTCATGAAAAAGTAGGGGATTCGAGGTTGAGGTATTCTCCACAAGCCCCTATTAAAATGCACTGATGTGACCTGCGAGGGGCGTCTCATTAAACATGATCATTCATTATCACATTATCAGAGCCAGATCCTAAGGGAACATGGCAAAGAGCACAAGCATTTCCAGACAGGAGTGACAGGAGGGACAAAGAATATCTCTGTGCCCCAGGGGAGGATGTGCCAGGGATGGGTGAAGCACCAGGAAGCTTCCACATCTGCAAATGAAAGGCTTCAGGCTGAGGAGGAGCAGGCACTCACAGGACACGAATGACTGCCCTACATACACACACACACATGACAGTGTGTGCAGTCACGCAGTATGTGTGAGCTCATGCATGACAACGCATGTACTTCTCATGTATATATGACCATGCATATGACAGTACAAGCATAGTCACCCCATCTGTATGAACACATGCATTACAATTACATCCTATGCACGCAACCACACATGAGGGCACATGCATAGTCATCCACATGTGCAAGAAGAAACACAATACGACAGCACTATCATTCCTGTACATACAAGAATACATGAAAGCATGTGCATGATGGCTCCTGCACACACTTGACAGCATATTCACAGTCACTATATTTACTATATTTACAAGGACACATATGATAGCACATATATGAATACACCATACATGTGGACCCATGTATGACCACCCCACATGTATGAACATGCTTGTGTGATCACATGTGGCAGCACATGCATGATCACCCCATACAGAGAAGGACACACATATACATGCACAGTGAGAGACCATTGAATCTGCCACATGGAGACCCTGAGGCCCTGCAGAACACCTGCACACACTACCTCTCTACACCTGGCCTCAGCCCCCCTCTGTGGACAATCCCAGAGCAGTCAGAACGCACAGGCCCTGGTCCCTCCACAGCAGCGTGGAGTAGCAGTCCGTTAATGAACCAGGAATTACAATTCTGCTAATGCTGCACCACTAGGGTGAGAAGCGAGCAACAGTGTGAGGCCTCAGGCTTTGTCTATGAGCATTGACTGCGGGGTAGTACGCCACGTAACTCTACAGCCCTGCTGGAAAATAAAAGGCCTGCGACATCCTAAGATGACTGCCAGACTCACACACATTTCCATTTTGCTCACAAGAGCTAAATGTTTAAGATACCCAGTTCTGGTATACCATGTGGAGAGCCACCCATAAGGCCCATTTCCCTCACAAGAAGCAGGGCTGGGCTGTCCTGCTTGGGGAAAAGGTAATGGGTATGGGCAGTGGCTAGAGTCTGGACCACAGGTATTTGGTATTGGCAGCCTCTTCCCACGCCATCCTACAAGTGTTATTTCCCCTTGGTCCAAGCAGAAGTGTAGTCACAGGGACCACACCTTTTCTACCTTCCTTCCTCCAGGTCTGCATGCTGAGCCTCCAGACTGGGCTGACATGTAAATCATGAACACTCCCACAAAGCCAGCCCAACAGGCAGTGGCGTGGGGACATGGAACAGAACCACAAAGAACAGGGCTCCCCACCCTAGGAGCCATTCTCCGACCACCACCCCTCCACCCGAACCCATCGCCACCACCAGTTCTCTGGAGGGTGGATGTAGGAGAGAAGAACCTGATCCTCAGAGCTTACGTCTCAATAAAGCAGGGTAAGCATGTCAGGGTGAGGGAAGGGGGCAGGGGGCCACCATGGAAGCCGGGCCCTTGACAGCCAGGTTTCTCTCTGTCCCACTGAGCTCATCTACCTTGCAGACACCCCTATCTGGAAGTGGCTTCTGTTTCTCCTGCCCTGCATATACTCCTGCGAGTGGCAAAGGTCCACAGACCTCAGGCTGGCATCCCTGTGTGCCCTGGCTGGCTCTGTGCCTCCCGAGTCTGTCTCACTGCAGGCCCTGACTTCACCCTCCAAAGCCTTCCATGACCCTACACTGATCACCACCAGCCTGGGCTCCTCTCACCTCACAGAGGTTGCCAGTGAAAGGCAAGCCTGGGCTGCCTTCCATTATTTCCAGAACCCCCATGTCAGGCACAGACAATGGCGCCAGGTGTATGACACACGCCAGGGAACAGGGGGAGTGGTGGGTGATCAACCCGCGGCCTATATGGCTTTGGATTAAGGCCTATGAAGCACCAGACAGTTAAAAACAAGAGAATATCAAATACCCCAGGCAAAAAGGAGAGAGATTTTAAAATTTGACGGCTTCTAGTCCAAAAACTTTAGTCTTGGGTGTGGAGCCTAAGATGGTGTGAAATGAAGCAACAGTTTCACGCACGAAGATCTCCCCACAGCATCCAGGCACAGAACATTTATCAAAACGCAAGTCTCCCAGAGTGAGGGATAGTCAAGAGAACAGAAGTTCACTCCCAGAAGGAAATGCCACTCAAACATCAAAAGCAGGTTCTAGACACAGCCAGTTAGCACAGCGCTTACCACTCAAGTATGAGGACCCGGATCCGAGTTCAGTCCCCAGACCCCACCTGTGAACAGCACATTATAATCCCAGCCCTTGGGAAGGAGGAGACAGGTGGGTCCCTGGGCTCTCTTGTCAGTCAGTCTCCACTAATTAGCCTAATCAGGTGAGCAGATCCTGAGGCCAACACCTGAGGTTGCCCTCCAGCCTTAACAAGTACATGCATAAACATATACCTACATCTATGCACATGTGTATACACACACACACACACACACACACACACACCATGATCTAATGACACGGAGAAAGTCAAAGACAAGGAGAGCAGAACCAAGTTGTGTGCGCAGTCCAATGGGGACCCTTTTCAGAGCAAGTTAATGGTGACTTCTTCAAGCTAATGGATGCATGGGTTTGTTTGTTTGGTTGGTTGGTTGCTGGTTTTTTTAATGTTGACTGGAGTGTCTCCTGGTAAATACTGTATTTTCAAAATCTTCTCCAGAGTTTTCCATTCAATTCACATTAGCTTCTGCATGCCATATCTGAGATCAGCTAGCCACATGTAACGTTCCCTGAGCACCCACTGGGTGTAGCCACCAACAGGTCCAAGGAGCACAGAGAATAACTTTTCCTACTGGGCGGGGACGTCACTACTCTCCCTTTTCTTTAATGCTGACCAATCAATCAAGCATCTGTGGTTCCTCCCAGGACGTCTGGCATGCTTTCATCCAACTCCCCTGTCGCTCCTCATTCCATGTCCCCTCTGAGTGGCCCCTTGGAAGGCAGCTGCAGAGTCTTCCAGACAGCCAGCAGGTAGCCCGCTCTTCTGGTTTTTAGCTGGTGAGGCTCACTCCAGCCTCCACCTCTGACCTCACGTTTGCCCTTGTATCCCATGCTCTCCCAGTTCCTTATACACGGAGACCTTCTACTTCTCAGCTATTTCCCGTTTGTCCATGTTCTCTAGTGTACTGTATCTATTTTTAATTAGTTACTTTTTCACTATGACACACGAGCAAGCACAAATCCTAGAGTGACAGCTGGGGACAGGCGTGTGTCTTGCAGCCCAAACCACCGGATACCTTTGCCCGGTAGTTTGAGGCCACCCTTCAGATCTTTCTACCTTCCAAAGGGGCTGGTGAGCACCCAGCCAGCTCCCAGCTCCACCTGTGAGAACCTCCACTTCCAAATGCCAGCGATAGAGTTCTGGCATCCCCAGCCAGAACCCTAAGAATCCAGAGCCTGCAGAATTTCCTTTCAAAGTTGAACACCTATAGAGAAAAGGATGGCTGATGTCACAGGATAAAGGCCATGAAAGAATTCCCTAGCCTGGATTCTGTAGGCTGACAGCAAGAAGGGCTTCCCATACCCTGACTTTAATAGCCACAAAAGCAGGCCTGTCTCAGTTAGGGAGGGATGCACCAAAGGGCCCCAACTGCAATGCCAGTCATGCAAAAGCAGGCCAACCCAGTGACCCTGGGATTTGGGGGTGATCCAAAGAAAAGGATGCTCCCAGGATGCCTGGATATGGAGAAAGAGAGTGCACTTGCATTGATTGCACTTGGTCTATGACCACTGTGGTTCCCTCCTAAGGGACAGCCACCTTACGTCCCTTTAACGTCAGTCTGGCACAAAGAGAGGAAAGAAGAAGGACAGACTCAAGGCTGTTGATCCTACTAGACAGGGTAAGCCCAACACACCAACTCACTCCTTGGGGCCTTGATTCCTCCCCCAATGCACCAATGGTAATGAAGCAGTTTTAAGGTTACAGGAATCTCTGTGGTCATTACGCCCAACACTGTGTTTATCTGTCGCTATGGCTCGAATGTTTCTGTTCCAAAAGAATTCACCTATGAATTCTAATCATCAGTGTGAGGGGATTAGGAGGGACCTTGGGAGGTGACTGGGTCACGAGGGTGGAGCCCACGTGAGTAGGATTAGTGTCCTCATAAAGGAAGGTCTAGAATGCTGCCTTGCCCCTTCCCCAACAGGGGGACCCAGAGAAATGACCAAAAGATCTGCTGATACCTTAGCCTGGGTTTCTGGCCTCCAAACTGGAAGAAAGTCTGTTTTCAATGCTTCTGTCTAACCCAGTCTGTGATATTATCACAGTGGCTGGAAGGCACCAAGACACCTGCTCCAATCTTTGCTGCGCCCGGAAGATGTACACACAACACAAACCACAACACATACTAACACGCCCACTGGTGTATTCTTGTGCTGCTGTGGAAAGGCACCCCAGCTCAGCCATATGCCACTCAAACTACCCCAGGGACCACAGGAAGAGAATGACAATTGGTCTGTCCCCATGGAAGCTGACCCAGTACAGACAGGGTCCTGACACCAGGTGTGACCCAGTAGATTATCTGGGGCCCTCTTCTCATGTGCCTTTCATCAGCTTCACCGACTTTAAGAATGTTCCGGGGACCTCTGAAGGGGAGGGGCAATCCACATGGTGCAGGCGTAGGGGCGCTTTCCACTCATGCTCTGTTTTCCACATTAGCCCCTGTTGTGGAGAGTCGGCTGTGAGAGGAAAGTGGATGTTTAAAAGTATCAAATAAACCCCAGGCCTTTAGTCCTGCTTGGTGACTGCCCTTACAGTGAACACCAACTTTGCTATTGTATTGCCACCTGGTGAAATTATAATCAGACCAAATTGCATGTTTATCTACACCAAACTTTTTTTTTTCTTACTGGCAAACGTGATACTCATGAACAGATGGCCGTTATATCAAAATACATTTACTCCAAGGGACCAATTCACAAAAGAGGCTCACACACACCTAAAAGATGGATGTGTGGCTTCAGTTCATCCTAGAATCTTGCAAAACACAACTTCTTCCAAATTTATAATTGATCACGTGTAAAGTAACTTCACCTTTGCCATGGAGAGAGCAGGTGGTTTTGATGAGAGTCCGAATCTATCAGGGGGAAAAAAATGCAGAGAAAGCAGATCCAGCACAAGATATCCCTTCCCAGCCTGAAAAGAACATAAAAATGCAAGCAAGATATACATTATTTTGCTAGCATGGTTCTGATTTCTCACAGGAAAGCTGACGCCCTGCCAAGCCAGGCTGAAAGGCCACTTCTGCTCTGATGTGATAGGGACAAATATGTTTCTATCACTTTTGTAAATTTGAGTTGCTGGTTGTGACTGCTAACACACCGTTTTGCTGATGCATTTGCCTTGCGATGGAAGTCTTCCTTTACTTCAGCCCCAGCAGAAGCCACCTTTAAGAACTGCAGGGTCGGTAAATAGAAATGACCTCCCCTCGATTCCAATTTTAATTAGGAATCCATAGGTAACTGCCCTAGAATAAATACAATTTCTGCTTTCTCTCGCTGCCCCGGAATTCAATTTAAAATTAGCTTAGAAATAAGGAAGCACATTCCAAGACCCTTCCCAGGCTGCCCATAAGCAAATCAGACACTAATCTCCTGCCTCACACAGACTGCAGGTCACAGCACATTTTACAAGAAGGGTGGCAGAGATCGCACATAAGATGATGAAAAGCTTCCCAAGATGCTCCGTGGTGTCAGGAAGAACAGGAAGAGGAACAGACAACACAGGAAAAACTTGGAAAGGCCAGAGGGAAGTTAGAGTGGACTGAGAGGGGTGGGAGGCACGCGGCTCTCCTGAGAGAGAGCACAGGGTTGGGTTTCTTCAACAGCTGCATGCATGCACGCAGGTATACAATGGAACGTTCTCTGGCTCTACAAGATCAAGTCATCTCACTCAAGATGTACGAATCCAAAGCCAAGCACCAGGGAAAGACATGTTCTCAGTCGATACCCCAAGTCAGAAAGGACAGACCCCCCCATCCTAAGGCAGAGGAAGGGTCTAGGCCTATTCACCCAGTATTAGCAAGTCACCCCCAGAGCCAGGGGCCCCAGCCTGGTAGTGTCCGGCACCCTGAAAACAGTGCACTTTAGTCAACAGGTGGGGTTCCCCTGATAAAAGACAGAAGAAGATGATTCAGGACCAGGGCCTTTACCCTGACTTACACCTCAACCAACGTGAAAAGTCTGTAAGGAATGCCACGAGACCCACATCACCCTTGCTCCCTGCCACACGGCAACCCAGAGATTCTACAAAGTTCCTTCTGAGGAGGGTCTCAGTTGGAGGTCTTGAGACTTGGAGGAAAAAGAAGCACAGGCTTCACTGAAACCACAACACACTTCTCAGAATTGCGTCTCCTTTATAAAGTCAAGTGTCTTATCTTCTAAGACAAGATGGCTAGAGAATGTCACTCGTACTAATGCGAGCTGGTAACAGGATACCGAGGAGCCAGTCTGGGCACCACGTTAGGGTACCTTTTGTCTTTACTTATGCCATGGGCAGATACCAATTTTCTATGACCATGATGAACCATTCGCCAGCATAGCCCACGATGGTTTCTATACCTGGTCAGAAACTACACACAAGGCCCCACAGCACTGGACTTCCCTTAAGTCTCTCTAATAACAATCCTGGTGTCTGAACTGAATTTTATCTGCCCTATCATGACAGAGAATGTAATTTTATCAGAATAATTAGGCTTATTTTTACTATTATCAGTGAATCCTCATAATTGCTTTCAAAGATGCTTTCTTAAAAGATTCTTTACAGGGGGAGGAGAGAACTTTCTAATTCAGGTAGCAGGATTATTTATTACCATCCTTTGTTTTCACTACATGTGACATTTCTAAAGATCTTTTGTTTTATATAGGCTGCAATTTTCTAAAAATCTTTCATTTTCCTGTGTACAAAAGTACTGGAACACAGTATGATATTTGTGGAGACCGCTATTTCTACAGATGAAACTGTGAGAACAAAATACTTCACAAGGTGAATGGATACAATTTTTGGCCTAACAGGTTTTTAAAGAAGAGTCTGATGAACCCCAGGAAAGTCACCCCCCACTGCATTTTTTCCAGGCACCCCCGTCCCCAGCACCATCCACACACCCCTGCCCTCCCCACCCCCACCATGAAAATCTGATGAATGAGCAGCCAGGAATTGGTAACTGCAGTATAAAATTCTCCTTTCACAATTACTTACAGAAATAAATGACATTTTCCCCATCAACTAAAACAAAGACTCCGAATCATCATTTCTGCTATTTCTTTTTGTGTCAAAACAGCTTCGCCAGCACTCCCCCGCCCTCCCTGAGCCTGGCACGGCGGTGCCAATCGTGACAGTGTGAACACATACAGTATGTCCTGCTGGGGGGCGGGGGGAGTGGCACAGGGAGCTGTCTCATGGGACACAAGAACAAATACGGACCAGCAGCACAGAAAAGGCCACAGGCGTGAGCATGTACACATGTGTGCACGCATGTGTGCAATGCTTATGTACACAGGTGTGTGCTCATGTATGCAAACCCAGAAAACTTCTCATCCCCACCGTTCAGGAATCTATAATCAGACTCCACTTTTTTAAAAAAATTAAATCCTGTTAATATTTTTTGTCATAAAATGTGCCTTCTGGATGTCAATGTGTCCCTGAAGATGCTCTGTCATCCTGAACCACATTAGACTCCGTGCGCTCTGGATACGAGTGGACAGAAGGCAGTGTACACAGCCCTGTTACAGCTTAATGTGACACCAACCATGTGTGCCCTGACGGTTTACCACGTAAATACACACATATTGTCTGAAAAAATATTTTCATCTCAAATCCTAACTATATAATGAGGCGCAAACATCGTATCTTTGGCAAATTGGATAAAAACTATATTTCTCGATTCGCAGTGCAACATTGTTTAAAACATCTTTGTTTCTTTAAAGAAAACACAGCTCGCTCTTGTCAACAGTCATTTTTAAGGACAGTGAGAAGTGACAGCTGTATTTGTTTTTTAACGGCTAAATGTAGTAAAGTTCTGCATTCCCTTGAGTCTTAATAACAGTGGCTCTGAGCAATCAGGTCTGTACCCTCCCCCCCCAACCTGCATCTTAATCTGCACCCCAATTATGCACAAAGTAAAGGTGTGTTCCTGAGCCGCCCTGTTTTGTATTCCATCAGAGGCGAATGCTCCCAGAATTCAGCCTCCTCATCATCACCATTGTTCCCGGGAGAGATGCACGAAAGTGTGGGTGCTCTGCTCCACAAGCTGAGGCAACAATGGAAGAAAGGCTTCCCGGAACACGCTCTGCTCTCTACATGCCCGCGTGGAAGCCACTGGGAAAATCAAACGTTCCAAGCTGGTGCCCCCAGTACCCTGCCACAGGACAGAGCAGCATGCACCTGCTGCTGGGCTCCCTGACAGGAGGCATTTGGGGAAAAGTGGAAGGCATTCTCAAGGAAAGAATGCTCCCAGTGTGGGTGGCTGGAATCTCTCACATACCAGTCTTCAGTACCTTCAGTACCGTAGAGCCAGGACAAGAGCCTGGCTAACCAAATGTTTTCACATCCTCGTGTGTGTGTGTGTGTGTGTGTGTGTGTGTGTGTGTGTGTGTGTGTGTACACAGGTATTCATGTGCTCATGGATGGGGCACACATACAGCATGTGCACATGTCTGTGAGAGCCAGAAGTGTCCTTCCCCACTTCTCTTCACTGCATTCATTGAGACAGATCCTCTTGCTGAACCCAGGGCCCGCTGATTTCACTAGTCTAGGCAGCCAGCTGGCCCCAAGGATCTCCTGTCTCAGCTTCCAGAGTTTGCTGGGATTACAGGCACACCTGCCCAATGAGCTGGGTGCTTTATCTACTAAGCCATTTCCCCATTCCTGAGGGTTTTCCCTTTTTACCCATGTGGATGTCAAGCAATACAGTCTGGGTAGGAGGCCGCGGTGATTGTGGACACGGCATTTCAGCAGGAGGATCCGTCAGACACCCCACATTCAAGTGCTAAATTCACACAGCCACAGGCTCCTGGGCACACCTGGACGTCCTTGCTAGCAGCCAGCAGCCTGCTGCTGCTCTGGAGGTACGGGGCTTTACAGAGTGGCTGTGGCGGCAAAGAGCTAAGTTCCAATTTAGAAACATTCCCAAATAGCATCAGCAGTGCACATAAAATGCCTCTTCACAGGAGCAACTCCCGGAAACACGTAGATTTTTACCGGCAAAGAAATAGCCGTTCCAAAGGTGGATTCCTTATAATTAAGAAGGGAATCAGGAGGATGGCAGCAGTGCTTCCTCCTTTTACATCTCAGACAGGATCCTCCACCACCAAGGAAGCTCGCCCTGGTGGTTTCTGCAGCTGGAGATGACCCCTGCCATACCCCATTAGAGGAACACACAGATGCAGAGCCCCCCCCCCCCCCCTCCCCCCCCCCAGGCCCCCCCCCGGTAAAAAAGCATGTTATTAGCAAAGGTCTGCCAGAGAGACTGAGGTGCCTGTGCGGTTCTACAGCGATTCTATCTCAGAGACTCACTGGCTCTTCCTGTTCCATCTGATAAACTATCCATCCCAGCATTCTCATTAGGCTCCCATCACCAAAGGGAGTGGAGATGAATCCGTCTGGACCCCCTCCCCTTTCCTCTCTGTCGGATGATTTCATTGAAATGTTCATTTTCATCCCTGCCGGCAACATTAGAATGGAAGTATTTAACCTGTTTCCATTACTTATACAAATTGCCATTATGGGGTAGGACAGATGTTAGAATCACGCCATATAACTAACTTCCGTACATCCTTTACGGGAGTGTGAGGAGCAGGAAGGCGGCTGGATCACATTATCTGACTCCATCATGTGCGCTCCGCTACCGGATTCATTAACTTTGCACATCAGCTTTTGCACTTTCTCTGTGAAAATTCCCAGGCTGTTTGGACTCATTTAATTTGGAGAGAGAAACCTTTGTCAGGGGTAATGTTTTGATCAGGTGTGTTGGGGGAGTGGGGAGGGGGGTGAGGGTGAGGGAAGGAGGGAGGAACAGGAAGAAAGAACTTGGAAGGGGAAACACCTTGTCGAAATGTTCCCTTCCCCATGGAATGATGAAAGGGAAGTCGGTTGGAGCCCCTGGTACTCAAAGATGGCTGTCACTTCAG
>CABHPH010135659.1:0-19039 GCA_902168325.1 Peromyscus nudipes
GCGCTGCTGGGTCGCGGCCGCCACCGGGCTCGAGCTGTACCTGGAAGCCGGTGTTGGCCCCTGGCGGTCGGAATGGGATGGGATGGACCTGCAGGCTGGACTTGAACTCGGTGCAGGGCCGTCTTGACTCACTCTTAAAGTTTACGTCTCTGCCAAACTGGAGCCACTTTCTCCTTTTGCAAGCTAGCCCATTGGTGTTTATGTCTTTGATGAGCGCTGTTTTTATTTTTATTTTTTCTGCTGTGTTCATAGCTGTAGTATGCATGATGGTCAGTGCCCTTATACCTAAATAATGAGTGACGGTTGGACGATTTGAGATTGATGTGTCCAGCTGTAACTTGGTGGAAGTCGTGAGCCTCAACTTACATAATTACTTCCTATAAAACAGAACTATCTAAACTTTTGCCTTGTTTCAGTTTAGGCAGAAATACATGGATGCAAAGTCATTAATTCGTATCTTTACTATCTTAGATACAGTTGCCCAGTATTTTCACGCGCATATTTATTTTTCATAACCCCTCACACGGGTCCTATCACTAGTTCTCAGATTCTACGCATTAAAATATGGGTTTCGTGAGCTATTAAGTAAAATTGGATGATAATGGCAGATCCCCGGGCCTGTGAAATCCTGGCGGGACCAGAATAGACTGTACATTTTCCAAGACTTTGGAAACATTGTTAATACAGCGCTTTAGGGAGTATAGAGAGATCTCCATTTAATGCAGAAAATAAAGTTAATAACTTTCCCGATGCCACTAAACAGGAACGTGGAGGAATGGATAAGTTAGCCTTACTTGTGGGGCTGTACTCCACTGTTTCTGGATTTCTCTGGCAGTTTACTAGGTTTTGTTTTTAACTTTATGCAAGTGATTAGGGTTGTTTTACAGATTCTTAAAACGTGTTCTCTACTTATTAAAAACGACCTTAATTTGTAGGAAGAAATAATATAAAAGGGCAAGATAAAATTCCTCCAGTCAGTGACTTTGTGCGTCTCCATGGTTGTGGAGATGGGAAGCCACAGAATAATGGAATTATGTAGACCAGAGTGACAGGCACAAAGTCTCAGTGTCACAACTTCTGTTTTGCTTCCCACCCCTACCCCTTGGTAGGCAGTGGAGCATCTTGTGTGCTAGTTAGATTGTTGCATGAGTATCCTTAGCAATGGGTTACTAGTGATTTCCATCACATCTCCACCAGGCTTGTTAAGGTAGTGCTGTGGGATCAGCTGTGCTAAGTAATGGCACCATGCATTACCTGCAATTAGTGGTCTCTGAATTAGTCTTGGAGGGCATTGGATAGTAAAAATAGGAGCTTGTAAAATTGTTTTAGCTGATATTTTTTTTTCCTTGTGGCTTCTTTCTATGCTGTACCAGTGGCTGCTGACCTGCCTTCCTGTGTGGGCAGATGGAACCACTCCTGGGGCACATCTCAGACGGAGGTGGTGTGGCTGTGTGAACCTTGGTGTACTTCAGTTTCCCATTTGACCTAAAGCGTAAATAAAGTGTTTGTGTAGGGGAACCCTGAAACCTGAGATGAAGAAGCTGTAAATCCTTATCAAGTGTAATGTAAAGTAGTTACAGGAAATGACAACCCCACTACATGGGGTGTAAATTTATGCCTACCTTTCTTCCTTGTTTTCTTTCTTAAAAACAAAAAACAAAACCCCAACAGTGTATAAATTCAAATGTCCATACCCTGTTTTGTTCCTCCTATAATTAAAATGTATTTTTAATTTTGTCTTTTTTTTAAAAAGAAGTTTATTTATTTTTATCTCTCTTTGTTCCTTTTCTTACGTAGGGGGTGGGGCAAATACTTATGCTGTGGCTTATGTGTGGAGATAAAGGGACAGCTTGTAGGAGCTGGTTATCCTTCTGGGACTTGAACTCTGGATGTCAGGCTTGTCCACAAGCACACTAACCTGCTGAACCATCTTGCTGCCCCTTTGTAATGTTTTTCTTGATAATATTTGTCTGTCTATCTTTCTCCTACTGGTATAGGGTAGGATTTAGGTAATGAAACAGCTGTAGAATTCTAAAGGAGGAATGCTATTTTGTAGGACTCTGCACTGTTTTGTTTATGTTTTGGGTTCCAGACAGCTAATTACCTTTTCAGTTTTTCAAGTGGCTATTAGATTTTTAAACAAATTTCTGCTTTGTAGAAGAGAAGACCTGTAAGAAAACATGTGGACAGTTTAAGCTTGAGTAACCTGTTTGAACCATTGCAAACAGGAGATCTTTCTTCTTTTCCTCATCACACTCCCCAGATTAACTGCTTGCCCTCTTCTACCTGGCAGGCCTGGCCCAGGGACAGCCAGCCTCATTTCCGTTCCTTGTTCAGAAAAGAATGGACATGCCTGTCCTACGAATTGCACCTCGGGTTCTTATTTCGTCTTAGGTCTCCCTTGGTTTTCATTTTTTTTTTCCTTTCTTTTTCTTCCGTGTGGGTTGGTGTGCTATAACTCTGAAGCTCTGGGCTCTAAGCCTGAGAGAGAATCACTCCAAGAGCTTGTTAAGCACGCAGGATTTTAATGCCCACTCGGAGGATTCTGATCCTGCAGGTCTGTAGGAGCACAGAAATATGCCTGTTAAAAGGCACACTAGTGCTTCTGACCTCCCTGGTGTGGGCAACACTTTGGAGAGGCCTTAAGAGAACTTGATAGGATGTGTCACTGAACATTTGGTACCGTTCTACCAAGAAAAGTGTGTTGGGAACTCTCTCCATTTAGACGGTTAATGGGAAAGGCGGTGTGTTTCTTAAAATTCATAATAAAGGTTTTTAGGTGTCTAGGGTTTTAGGGCTTCTCTTATGATGTTAAAGGGCTATTGTGAGGGTTAGGATATAAGATAAAAACAGTTATATTGGAGTTTGGGGAGATCTCTCAGTCTGGAAAGTGCTTGCCAGGGGATCTCCAGGGCTCCCTGGTTGGTCACCCTAGCCTAATATCGAGTTTCAATGAGAGACCACAGAGAGAGTAACTGAAGACACCTGGCAGTGATGTCTGTTGTCACACACACACACACACACACACACACACAGGCGTGCATACCTCCCACACTGCATAGACTCGCACAAGCATGTACACATGTAAGTACCATACGTGTAGAATAAGTCTATTAATATTTCTTCAGATGTTCAACCATGTGAAATATTTGTAAGAGTTGATGAACGGTGTCCTTGCCTGACATCTGTTTGTAATGAAGATTGTACTGGTGGCTGAAGTGTACCTCAGGTGTGTCTTGAGATGTCGGGCACTCGAGCCTGGCTACTCACTTCCGTTCATGTGTGCATTAGTGGCTGACTAGAAAGTCTTGGAGTACACTGAAGTAATTACTTCATGTAGCCCTTACCGGGTGGCAGGTCCATTTGACCTGTAGCTTTTTATCAGTCCTTTTTAGTTAGTGGCCCTCCTTAACTCCTGCTTATTGACACTCTGCCTGCACTCACCATGTACCCTCCTGTGCATAATGGTTTTCAGATGTAGTGGTAATAAGGTTAGCCAGTCTGTGTCCAGAGAGACCCGAGCTCTGGCTGTCAGCTCAGAAAATGAAAAGCTCTGGTGGTATGTGGGACCCTGATGGAGTGTCTGTGGGTGAGAACCGTCTTTTTCTGTACTAGTGGGAAGTCAGTGGGGAATAGCCCTGCCTGCGTGTGAGCTTCCTTCACTGATGAGGAAAGTTGCTTAGCTATATTTTTAGGTTGGGGGAAGAATCCTCTTTTTATTTTCTTTTTAATCCCTTAAGGGTTTTGTTGGAAAATACGGTTAAATGCATGTGGATCAACTGGCATGTTTCAGCCATCAGCTAGCTCACATGTCTGGAGAGGCAGAAAGAACTGTAGGTCTCTTTCTGATTTCTATAGTCTCCAGAGTTCTGCTATGCAATTGCTAACACTGAGCTGTCTGGTGTTACAACACTGCTCTCAGAATGTCCATCAGACCCGTTGTTCCATTAAGTCTTTGGGGCAAAGTTGGCCAAGGCGAGGCACCTTCCCTAACCTGTTTTTAAGTAGAGACGGTGGGTGTTAGAGCTGTGTAGGAGAATGGAGCTCAATCCAGGCTGCTGTGGATCAGATGACAGGTTTCTGAAGTGTTCTTCCCTGTTGCCAGCCAGGAAGAGCAGCTGAGAAGCAGGTCTAAGGACAGTTTCTGTGGGCTGAGGAAGACAGTGAAGTCTCTCCAGTGCAATCCTATTTTGTCTCATCTACGTTTCATTGACTAACAGTCTGGGGGAAGGAAGAACGCTCTGGACTTGTGTTTCCACTTCCCACATTTAGATGTTAAGCCTCCTTTAAAGGGATTTCCATTTTGTGCTACCAAAGATAAACAAGAAAAGCTGGAAGATGTTGATTCAGATAACTGAGAAATTCAGACAGGGGTGGTGGCACTGGCTAGTAATCCCAGAATTCTAGAGATTGGAGACTGAGGCAGGGCGAGCAAGGTGTTGAAGTTCTGTCTCAAACAATGGCGGCTAGGCATAGATCATTTGCATCCCATTCTTCCCAAGATTTTTCACTACAACAGTATTCTGAAAGAATTACTCCACTGACTCATTATTTAAGTTTTTGGTCTGTGGCTTTGTATTCTCCTGTTAGGAGTACCACTTGGCAGAAGTGGAATTTTTTTTTTTTTTATATTGTTGTGTTTAGTTCACCCCCCCACCACCACTTAGGATATAACCTTAGGTTTGTTTCCTTAAAAACTTGTAAGACTTTTTAATTGTTAGGTAACAATTTTTTTTCTTTTCAATAACTTTCATGTTCCTTTTGTAAGGTTTTGTTTTGTGTTTGGGGATAGAGTCCATGTAGTCCATTCTGCCCTTGAACTCCCTGTCTGAGCAAGGATAACTTTGAACTCTGTGCTTCCTACCATTTACCTCCTATTTACAGGTATGTGCACCACACTTGTATTTTAAACTCTCCCCCCCCCACTCTCTCTCTCTCTCTCTCTCTGTATAGATTATTTTTTAAAAACACATGTCTTATAGGATTCCGTACCAAAGTGTCCTGCCAATATTAAACCCTTTTTCAGGTTAATATTTCTATTAAGTACTCAGTGTTGAAATCTTGAAAATCACTTGATGTTAAAATCTGTCTGTTAAATTCACAATATCAGTTATAACAGTGTATGTTGCATACTGAGTTATTGTTTGTTCTTGTTTTGTAGTGCAGGCTGGGTCAGGGGAGCCAATGCCAGCCCTTTTGATGTGTGTTTTGAACAGTGTTTCAGGTAGCCTCACTGGCCCCCAGCTCATTTTGTAGCATGGGATGGTCTTGAAATTTGATCTTCCCATCTGTCTGAGTCACTGTTCTGTTGCTGTGAAGAGACACCATGATCAAGACAACTCTTATTAAGAAAGCATTTAATTGGGGGCTTGCTTACAGTTGCAGAAGTTTAGTTCCTTGTCATCATGGTGGAGCGCAGCAGCACACGATGGCGCTGGAGCAGTGGCCAAGAACTACATCCTGATCCTCAGGCGGAGAGAGAGTCTGGGTCTAGCATAGGCTTTTGAAACCTCAGAGCCTACCTCCAGTGACACATTTCCTCCAACCAGGCCTCCTAATCCTTCTTAAATAGCGTCACCCCTGATGACATTCACATATAGGAGCCTGTGGTGCCGTTCTTACTCAGACCACCACTGTTGTTGTCTGTTTAAGTAAATTCACACCGGAGACTTGTACTGAATTTTAACTGCCCGGCCTTAGCTTGGCTGGTTTCTTGCCAGCTTTCCTTGTCTTCAATTATCCCATCTATCTTTTGCCTCTGGGCTTTTCCTGTTCTCTTACTTTCGTAAATCTTACTCTTACTCCGTGGCTTGCTGGTTGTGTTGCTGGGTGGCTGGCCCCTGATGTCCGCTCTTTCTCTGGCTCCTTCTCTCTCTCCCTTTTCAGATTTCTCCCTCTATATATTCTCTGCCTGCCAGCCCCGCCTACCCTTTCTCCTGCCCTGCTATTGGCCAGTTCTTTATTAGCTCATCAGGTGTTTTAGACAAACACAGAAAAAAAGCTTCACAGAGTTAAACAAAGGCAACATAAACAAAAGTAACACACCTTAAAATATTCTACTACACACCACAGCATCTCTGCCTCCTAAATGCTGAGGTTACAGGCATGCATCATAACATCTAGTTTCTCTGGTGCTTGGGGATCAGACCCAGGGCTTCGTGCATGGTAGGCAGACACTCCGCTGACTCTGCTCATGAGCCCAGTCCTCATACTGGATTATTTTTTAAATTTTTACTTCATTATTTGTTTATTTGTTTACAGCCCCCCCCCCCCCCCAGCTCTGGCTGTCCTGGAACTCACTCTGTAGGCCAGGCTGGCCTTGAACTCAGGGATCTGCCTTCCTCTGCCTCTCAAGTACTGGGATTAAAAGTGTGTGCCACCACGCCTGGCTCATACTGGATTTTTGAATGTTAATATTCCTTTCCAATGAGTACAGTCATCCTACCTGCCTTTTTTGTTTGTTCTGTTTCAAAAATTTGTCTGGCCTGGCAGAGACCTATCTGGCATTCAGTGGGTTCTAGGGATCCAGACTCCCAGCCCTGGAAATGTATCTAAGAGCTAAATTATAGAAGTTGGTCAAGCGTCAGACGCAAGGTACCCGCACTTTTTAAAAGCCTGTCACCAAAATGATCCCACATCAGCACCCACATAAAGGAGAGCGCTGTCACCTTCTTCCCGTGAGCATGATCTTATCTTCAGGGAAAGGGAAGTAAGTAACCACTTCTGTCTGTGTCTTTCTGTCTCCAAGTCCAGGCTCAGTGCTGCCTCTGCTGTGTTTGCATTTGAAGGGGCCTCTTTATGGTTCTCATGGAGGGTCCATACTGATGAAATGTCTGGTCCAGCATAGAACTTGCTCAGCACTTTCTGCAGCAGGCCTGCCTTCTGAGATGATCCATAGGAGCTATCTATAGTCCCCAAATATCCAGCAAAAATGTTCAACTACCTAGGGACTATTAGGGAAGTTTTTCAGTCTTCCATTTTACTTTTCTCTAATTAAAAAAATTATTACTCTTTCTTGAGGCTCAGCTAATCATATACATAATCCCGTATAGTCTTTAGGCCAAGATAATTTTTCAGAGTAGGGTGAAAAATAAAATTTTAGCATTTTGTTGTCCATAAATAAAGTTTTATTAAAACACAGTTGAGTCAGACCTGGTGGTGCACTTGGGAGGCAGACCCAGGCAGATCTCTTTAATTCGAGGCCATCCGGGCCTACTTAGTAAGTTTTATGTCAGCCCGGGCTACCTAGGAAGACCCTTTCTCCACAACAACAAAAACCCCAAACTACAGTGCAGTTTGACCAGCCATCTTCATTCCCTCCAGCTGAGGGTGTAGAGTAGGGATAGAAATTGTGGTCCTTGAAGCCAGAGCTTATTTTCAGTCTGGTTCTGTCTGGCCCTTTCATACAGAAAGTTTCTGGGCTTTTGCCTGACAGTAGTCACATGTATAATTCTGTATATTATTGCAGTGTGTTTCTCCCTTTCTCTCTCTCTTTTCTTCTATTCATTCATTCATTGAGATAGGATCTGGCTGTCCTGGAACTCACTATGTATTCCAGGCTGGCCTTGAACTCAAGAGATCTGCCTGCCTCTGCCTCCGGAGTGCTGGGATTGCGATGTGCACCTGCTGCTTGCGCTTGTTTTGAACGCTGCGCTTTTGTTTGTAGTTAGCAGAGTAGCTTACCCTAGTGACTCTTGTAGATGTAACCTCTTTTGCTCTCAGTACCAACCCATTTCTCCCTTGTATATTCAGTGCTCAGAGGATGAAAATTTAGTTTTTTACCTCCTAATCTTGACAATGCTTTTATCAGTCCAAGTTTTCCTAAAAAATAAATGATGTGTAGGTTATAGATATGGATATTTGCGTGTGTGTGTGTGTGTGTGTGTGTGTGTGTGTGTGTGTGTGTGTGTGGAGAGAGAGAGAGAAAGGTTCTGTGTAATAAACTCCATGCATTTCTGTAGCTACATGATTTATTATACATATGTTGCGGTTTATTGGAAGAAATGGACTCATGCAGTTCCAGAGGCTGAGCGATCCAGGTTTTTCATTGGCACATTGTTAGTGGTCCAGCAGAGCTGATGGCGCAGCGTGGCTGTGCACCATTCTCCCAGCCTGAAGACAGGCAGAGAGCAGAGTCTCCCTATTAGAAAAGCCAGTGTTTCTTCCTCTGCTGAGATACCAGGATAAAGATGTGTCCTCAGAGGGTGATAGGAGCTCTCCCAACCAGAAAACAAATAAGTTTTGCATCAGATTACAGGTGGGTGTCCTCTGATTTACTTGGAGACACTGTCAGGACTCATGGGTTAAGGGGTTCAATCTCTAGACTACTTCTCCCACTTTAGATGCCAATTACAAGTCCGGGCTGCCTTTTTACATACGGGTCTGCTGGGCCAGTTATAAACTGGGGTCTGCACAATCCCTTCCTGAGGCTCAAGTAATTTGAGTGGTTTATACTCAGCGTTCACTGTATTGTAGGTTAGTATAGACATCACTGGTGGACAGATGCAGAAGTGGTGTGGGAAGCGGGGACAGAGTTCCCCACCCTCTTTTGGTGTACCACTCCCCAGGAGCCCCAGCATTCTGCCCTGGGAAAGCCTTCTGAGCCCTGTCCTGTCGAGTTTTGTGAGACTTCATTACATAGGCATGACTGAAGCATGGGCAGCTGTGTTGAAATGTGGTTGGACAAAAAAGGAAATGAACTAATGTCGGTAGACTGAGTGGGGAACCCCACCTATTTATCTTGGCCTCTGCAGCCGTCCTCAGGACCATGGAGGATCTTGTGACCTGTCAGACAAAACTGCGCAGAAAGGTTATTTGTGGTTACCATCGACACAGAAAGGTAGATTAGGTTTCTATCTCTTGCAAGGGGGAAGAGAAATTGTAGTCTAGACTAACAGATAACTACATGATTCTTACGTCCTATAGTCTAGACTAATGGATAACTAGATAATTTTTGCATCCTGCCTTGTGGAATGGAGTTTGGGACCAGGAACCATGGATGGATGCTCACATGTATGAGGAGATACATATCGGCACCTGTGTTGTTACATCTGGATTGGAGCCTCAATGAGGAAGGCACTATGTATCCCTTCTTCTAGATTCAGATGCTGCTTGTCCAGGAAGGTCCTTCCACACACACCCTGAATGGTTTTCCTCATTTGCAGTCCTGTCAGGTTAACATGTGAAGTTCACCTTCTCAAACAGGGCTTCAGTGTAGTCTACATCTATTATTTTGCAGCTCGACATGTTTTTGTGTAAGTCTCTTGAAAAGCTCCAGCTCCCTGGGGGCTGCAAAGATAGTTTCAGGGTTAAGAGTACTTGTTCTTAACAGAGGAACTGAGTTCACACCCCAGCAACTACAGGCTGCTCACAGTCTTCTGTGACCCTTGTTCCAGGGGACCTGACTCCCTCTTCTGAACTCTGTGGTCTGTGGGCACTGAGTGCACATGGTGCTCAGACATATGCAGAACATCCATACACATACTATAAAATCATATATAACAAAAGAGAAGTCCCAGCCCACTTAAACATTGGGACCATCTGAATTTAGTTGGTTTGGTTAAAATGGTTATCTGGCCAGCACTGACTGAACGTTGGATTAAAGTGCATGGTGGTTCTCTATTTTGTGAAATACAATTCACAATATTTTCTTCGGGCTGGATTAATTTTATTTTTAATATTTTGCTACTGTATTTATTTGCATGCACATTTTCTTGGATCATTTTTGTCTTGAGGTGGTAGTGGGGTTTCCAACACTCAAACTTAAGTCAGTTTGACAAACTGTCAGATCTCTGGAGGGGCTAGTTTGCAGCAGAGATTCGCAATTCCCAGAGCAATTTGCAAAAGCCAAATTGATTGACATGGTATTTGTCCACAAGCTCTTATCCTTGAGTGCATCAGCGTTCAGGGGGAGAAATGGAACGGGGTTTGTTTGTGAGCATCCTCCCTACTCTTCTCAGGACTATGGGCAAACCCCTCTGCCTCTCTGTAAGGCCATCACAGTAGTCAGGACAGCTGGAGAGCTTCTGGGAAGATAACCGGGAAAGACAGAGCTTCCTCCCGGTAGTTGTTTTTATGGCCTGTTTCTTCCATACAGGACAGTGTTGTAATTTAGACTTCATTTCTCCAGGAAGGAATGGGAGGTGCCATTTGACCTGTGCTTTTGTTACCATTGGTCCTTATTTTAGTGACTTCCTGACAGGCCTTCCATAGTCACAGAGCAGCCCAATTTTGAGTAACAAAATTTTATTAAGTTGGACAAAACTGTGTAGTTGGGTTAAAGGAAATGTTTAAAGCATCCAGATAAGTGGGGTGGTCCCCCTGAGGTCCCGCTCCAGGCTCTCTCCTTTACTCTGGGTCACAGACTGAGTGTACCATTTAGGTCAGTGTTCCTTTGCCTAGAGGGCAGTGTGGCCCCCTTGCTTTGACTTGGAGCTGACATTGCACCCTTATCTACCTAACATGCTGAAACTTGTTTTGGTCTATCCTACACTTTTGGAGTCATGAATTTCTTAAGTATCCTGTTTTGAATATTTACGTGTTTATCTGTTCTAAGAAGATTCTTAATTACTAATATTCCCGTTTTGGCAACTGCTTCTCATTTCTGTATCTCGAGTACATACGGAGATTAGCATTCTGAGTTTTCAGCTGAGGCTTTCTATTCCTTCAGTGTTGTGTTCATTGTCTCTCTGGTTCCCTGAAGTCTTCAGGAGCTGTTTCTTCCACTGCTTAGATTGTAAAAAGTCTTCAAACGCTGCTCTCTAAACAGCCAGGCTTGGTTTGGAATTAGCACATCATAAACACTCACCATACTCTGCCCTTCAATCTCTTTCAATACTCCTTGTTCCTCAGATTTACACTTTTGCATCATTAAAGATGCAAGAAAGTTAATTAAGGAAATTAATTAAAGATGTGTTAATGACTGAGGCACTTTGGTGAGATTTTAATACAGAAATTTTCCTAAATGTTAATTCCCTAAGATATTTTAATGGAAAACAACTTTATTCACAAATGTAGTTGCTTACAGAGCGGCCTGTGATGAGTTCAGAAGTAGAATTGTTGGGAAGAGAAAGCAAGCGGCTGGTGACTGTAATTATACAGGTGTGGTTCCCCCCCCTGCAATAGAAACTGAAATAGAACAGCAGGCATCTGGTACCCAACTGCTTATCACATTTTCAAAGAAATTTTCCTGGGCCACACTCAGATAGGAGTGAAACTATTTTGGCATATGAAAGGGAAGGAAAGGCCATGTGTGTGTTGTGAATCCAGAGTTCAATTTCACTGGAAGCCAAAAGAGGATTTATGACCTGTCGGAGTTCTCTTTTGAGAAGCCAAGGGCTTACCAACCCCTCCCTCTTTTATGTGACATCCGTATCTCTTCTTTCCTTCTAGAATTCTGGCTGGTGGCTAAGGAGTTTAAATAGATAGCATTGACTTTGGCTGTTATATAGAAGGTGTTCACATAGATAACAAAGGAAAAAAAAAATCCCACAAGTGGACAACTCAGTTAAGTGTTGATTGAAGGGTTTGTTTGTTTTTTAACCAGGTTAGATTTTGCAGAAGAAAGGGAGCCAGTGGAAGACATGGGGGATGGGGACTCATGCTGGGTCCCCATCCTGTTGCTTTTTCCAATGAACAAGAAAACTGGATTTTTTTTTTTTTTGCAGTGTCCGTTGGGGAAAGGTCTTTTTTGTTTGTTTGTTTGTTTTTTTGGGCTCTCTATGAAGTATTAGTATGTGTGTACTTGCTTGTGTGTGGGTATGCATGCTCATGTATGTGCTGTGTGCATGCTTGAGTGTATGTGTGCTTGTGACTGGGGACCTATGTGCCACAGTGTATGTGCAGGAGATCAGAGAAATGATATATTTCTGATCAATAGAATCCATTATGTGAAACTTACCTTTTGAATTCTCTTCCTTTACAAAACATTGACTGAAGCAGCTGTCTACCTGAATGTGGGTGTGGCTTTGGCATAAAAAAGTCTTATTTACAATTCCATTTTGAGTTGTTTTACAGTTCCTTTTTGAGTTGTTTTGTAGGCAGGAAAACCACACACATACATGGATTTTTTTTTTCCTAGCATTTGTTGCCAGTTAGTAAAATAATGTCAAAGAATAGTTTGTTTGATATATACCATTCTGTCAGTAATGATAATTGCTGGAGTCCTTAAAATTATAATTCTAAACCTCTAGATACGTTATTTTGCCTATGGGAATTGAAAAGTGTGAAATGGATCTAGTATTAAATCCAGCATTAGTCAGGAGTGCTCACAACAGTGATATCTGAGTTATGTCATGGAAAATGAAGTAGCTTCCTGTGCTGGGGCATGAACCGGCCCAGCTAAACCCCATTTCTCCACAAGGTTTTCTGTTACTTACTGACTACTGACATGATGTGCTAACCAGTGTTTGAATCTGAATGTGTGAGCTCCTAATGGGTGTGTAATCACTGAGGGTAATAGCTGTCCTCTTTAGGCTTGAGGTATGATGGGCGCAGTGGACACAGCCAGTGGAAGACACACGCAAGCAGCTTCTTTTGACTTTTTTTTTTATGGCCCAGTGGAAGGAGTGGCCAGTGATAAAGAGTTTTTTTGTTAAACATTGCAATTCATAGAATACTTAGAAATGTCATGATATAATTGGTTTTATGGTATACCTTCTAAAATAAGCTCAATCTGAGGAGGAAGATTCATTGTATAATTCATGGTGTTTGCCTTTTCTTTTGATTTTAGGACCTTATTTCTGAGAAGTGCCATAGATTGAAAAAGCAAAAATGAGGGTAGCAGGTAAGACATTTATTTAATCCAGTGAAAGTGATTTTTATTTTATAATTTATTTTATAACCTGTTTGCTCAATAATGACTAAAGGAAAGGCTTCATAATTCATTGATTCTTCCTCCTCCTCCTCCTCTCAACCCCCTTTTGTGGTGGGTCCTGCTTCCTCGTCTATGCTGGTTCATGCTGTCTTCCTGCCTCAGAGGTTATATACAGGGGCCACATACCTGTAATGTTTCTGAAAGTTAAGTACTAGGCTGAAGTCAATGAGATCATGCTTAGCCTTTCCGTTTTATGTCGTCAACATGTCTCAACTTGGACATTTAGTTCGTATTACATGAGTTTTTGTAGATGAACCTTTACTGAAATGATTCCAAATATTAATTTTATTTCTTATGTGGTAAGCTTATATGCTTAAATAATACATATAAAATACTCAAAGAATGATTTTGAAAATGCAGAGAGACTGACTTTTTCTTGCTAAGTTCTAGCCGTCAAGAAAAAGGTAATTCTAAAATAGAACTCTCTCCTATGTGCAGTTCAGTGTACCATGCATGAAGAATTTACTAAAATGTGCTTTTGCTTTGAATTATTAGTCTAGGTATAAACCTAGAACATTAACAGCAATCTGAAGTAGTGTGTCATATACATTGACAGTCCTTGCTAGGTCCATGCTATTAATAAAGGTATTGATAAGCATCTTTAAAGGGTAGATCCGTAAACACCCAGTTGGCCTTTCCCTCCCTGGAAGTGAAAATAAGTGTGTTTCTGTGGTGCGGCCTCCAGCCACAGCCTCCCCACCCTCAAAGGCACATTGCCTGAGGAATTCTGCTAACTCTGTGTGACGAGACAGTAGGTTGTTCCTCCGAAATCAAGATAATTAGTCTAATTCTTAATTGTCATTGTCTTACAAGCAAACCAGGTATTTTCATAGAGTCGCCTCTCAGAGATGCCAGGAGCCGAGGCAGGTGGACAAAAGACCCTCTGCTTAGTTTGCTTATAGCTGTATGGAGTCAAGCAGAGTTGATCAGACACCGTGGTTACTAACACCAAGTTAACGGACGGCTGCTACAGATGCTTTTGTAGAAATCTGAAAAGTTGGACTCTCCTTGCTGGGAAGTTATGGCATCATTCCTAAGTAGTTAGACACTTGTGGAGGAAGAGGACTCCAGGAACCAAGAGCTTGCTTGTTTTAGACCATGTGGGCCTCTTGTTTGCTCTGCTGCTTTTGCTTCCTGGATGTTTTTGGGTTCAGCAGGACGGTTTATAATTGTGGTCTCCTGAGGATTTCTGAGTACGCTGTTGAAGCATGGTGACCAGAGCAGTTCTTGTTTTGCACATGATTCTAAGTTCATCTTCAGTAAAATCAACTCCATCACCTGGTTTTTACGTTCGTCCTTTTCTTGGCATGGGACTTGGCGGCCCCTGTCTTTAATGGACAAATAAGTTATTAGTTCACTGCTTTGAACTAATTAATATCTTCTAAATTAAAATAGTATCTGGTTGCTTTGAAATGCTCACCTAGCCTGAAATGTAATGATCTTTGGTCAATGGCTAGAAGGAAGAGGAGATGGCACGCCACGTCAGAAATGGGAGTTGTAGTGTGATGTGGTAACCCCCCAGGCTGGCACTAGGCTTCCGGTCCAACCCTTGAGACCATATTCTGTAGCGAGCTCCTGGATGCTCTCACTGTAGAGACTGTGAGTGTCTCTGCTGCTGACTTTTCTGTCTCTTGGAGCATCTGTTTGCTTCCTTGTTCCAGACCAGTGTCAGTGAACAGGTCCTGGGTTAAGACCCAGTGCTGGGGCTGGAGAGATGGGCCAGTTGGAAAGAGCACTCCATGATGCTCTTGCTGCACAGGATCCAGGCTCAGTTCCCAGCACCCACACAGTGACTCAGCCATCTGTAACTAGTTCAGGGTATCTGACACCGTCTTATGACTTCCATGGGCACTGGGCATACACGTTCATGGGTGTACACGCAGGCAAAACCACTGATGCATAAATTCCGTAAATCTTAAGAAAGAAAAGACCCTGTGCTACCACTGATGTGCCCCTATGCAAGTTCAGCCTTGAACAATGCAAGCCTCATCTATCTGTTTTAGAAGACAGTGAGGGCTTATCCCCTGTTGTACATGCCCATGACTGCTAGAAAATAAAGTAGAAGAGTAGCATGCGATCTGTCACCTTCATGCCACTGGCCTCAGTCTTATGTAATGAAAACAGTGTCTGCCACCTGCTGTCATTCATCTCTCGATCATATATGTGGTGAGAGCATACTTTGTATGAGACACTCAGCTAGATCCTGGGAGGAGGAGGTCCAAAGCAAGTGAAATTTTGCTCTTACATGCTAAAAATGTAGGTAACTACTAGTAGTTGCTATAAAGACTCAGAAGCAACCTTTGGAGGGAAGAAGTGAGCAGATAGGGTGAGAAGGGCTAGTTGGATGTACTCATTACCACTGTATTCTTGTATTAATAGAATCTTTAAGGCTTTGGTTTTTAGAGCAGTTTTAGATTCCCAGCCAAATTGGAAGGAAGGTGCAGAGATTTTTCTTGTATGTCCTCACGTATAGCTATGAATAGAGCATCTCTAAATAGTACTGAGGCAGCTCTGGATGTGGATGCCCAGTGACCCTTTAGCATCATGGGCCTTTCCAAACATCTTCAGTTTCTTCCTGGTCCTCCCCCTCTCCTCTGAAGATACAGACTATTCTTTTGGGTCTATGAGATTAGATGATTTTTTTTAATTCTTCCTTACCTACTATATTGAGTCCTCCCCCCCAAGAATATGTAATTTAGTGTTAGAATGATGTACTGTACAGGCTACTAGGTGTTTTGGGGGTAGGCTTGAGTTCTGGTTCATGTGCAGCCACTGATTTATCTGTAATCGTAGAGCATTACTTCATCTTTGGGATTTTTTTTTCCTCTTTAAGGTTAGATGGCTGCTGATTCTGTCTACCTCTTTCCTATCAGTCGAGATTAAACCTGAACTAAACCGAACTATTAGTAGGAGCGGGCAGTTGAGGTTGTGTAGACACGAATAAGCTAGTACTGCTTCCGAACAAGCAGGTCATGTCTCTGAAATCCAGAGGTGGAAGCTGTTGCTCTGCCATTGTTCCATTCCCTGTCTTACGGTTGCCCTTTGTGATTTGCTGCCAAGATTGGGGTACCCAGGAGAAAGAGTGAGAGACGATTCATACTAAGCAGATGTGGCAGTGATGGCTATTGTAAGCTACTCTGACACCATAAAGATACAAAGTCTAAAGTTGAGGAGTGTGCCCTCATGGAGCTCATCACATAGCCCGTCACTGTGATGTCCAAGCCTGTCCTCCAGATGTGAAGCCGTGTCTTTACTTTCTTCCTCTTGTGAGGCAGAAGGTCATGTTTGCAGTTCCCCGTGGGGTTAGGTAGCTCTAGGCGGTGGATTGGTGGTCGGCTAGTAAGCTTGCTGCATTTCACTTCAACTCCTTATTTCCTGGATGTCCTGGCCTCGGCATCTCCAGAAGATCTAGTTTCGTGTCATCGTCGGAGGGCATTGCTCTTTAGGATTCGGAAGCATGTAGTCCTGTAGGCATGGTGGTGGTGTTGCACTCATCAGGACGCCTGTAGTCAGCCAGCAGCTGATGGTAGGTAAACCACCTCCCGAGTTACCCTAGACAGGTGTCTCAAGTAGTGTGCCTGCGAGTTCTGTGATTGTGGGTAGCATGCAGTCCTTGTAACTCCAGTAATATTAAGATCTAGTAGATTACAAAATAGAACTGCATTAGTCATGATGCTTCTGCAGAAACGCCGAGTTTGCGTAGCAGAGACTCTGTTGGCTTATAAAACCATGCTGAGTTGCTTCTGCCTTTTTTCTAGGAGCTGCAAAGTTGGTGGTGGCTGTCGCAGTATTTGTATTGACATTTTATGTTATTTCTCAAGTATTTGAAATTAAAATGGATGCAAGCTTAGGAAATCTATTTGGTAAGTTTCACCCCCCACCACTTTATAACACTTTTATCTCCCTCCCAAGACTACTCCCATTGATTGCACACTCTCCTTTGAGGTTTTTTTTTGCAACCCATTCAGTTTAGGCATGCTCACATGAGCATGAGTTAGCATGGGCACCTTGCTAGTGGCTACACCACTGAAGAAAATGGCTCTCCTTCCCACTGTAGCAGTTAAACTCCAGTGGCTGCTCAGGGAGGAGGAATACCTCACAGTCTCCTCCTCATCCATGATGGAATGCTGACTGGTACAGTCTTGTGCCCGTAGTCACAGCTGATGGGATGTCTTGTGTGCTATGTTGTCTAGGAAACGGTACTTTTCAGCCCCCCCTCCCACTTTCTGCTCCCTCTTGCAGGATGTTCTCTGAGCTTTAGAGAGGGTGGTACACAAGTCTTGTATAGGGCTGAGCACTCAACAGTCACGTATTCTTATACCACTTTGACTAGTTAGGAGTTTCTTGAATTAGCTGCCACCTACTATAGAAGAATTTTATTCTTTTAAAAAATTTTTATTTTGTTATTTTATGTGTATGGGTATTTTGCCTGCATGTGTGTCTGTGCACTTTGTACATGCCTGGTGCCCTCAGAGGCCAGAAGAGGGCATCGTATTCCCTGGAACTTGAGTTACAGACAGTTGTGAGTGCCTTTGTGTACTGAGAATAGAACCTGGGTAGTCTGGAAGGGCAGCCAGTGCTCTTCACTGCCAAGCTAGCTCCCAAGCCCTAGAATCTTATTCTTAATATTACTCTCCAAAGTGTAAGTTCTCATCATAGGTTCACTGCTGCTTTGTCTGGCTAGAAGAAGAATTATTATGTGAGTAAATGTCATTCATTACCATATTCTGAAAAATATAACATGTCTAACAATAAAGCCAGTGTGAAGCAATTGATTTTCTGTTTGACACTTTAAGCATATTTAGCAACTATTTACTACACGGTGATGAGAAGCATTTATCATGGCTCTTAAGTGCTCGCTCTGGAAAACACAACGCTGGTATGTTTAAATTGTTTCTTCATTTGAGATGGCTGCTAGAAAATGGACCCAGATCTAGTTTGTAAAAACAGTCAGAGAAATGTGTTGCATGTGTGGGTGTGGTGGTATTGTGTTCCCCAAAATATTGTGCACCCTAATAAACTTATCTGGGGTCAGAGAACAGGACAGCCACAATATTAAACATAGAGGTTAGGCAGTGGTAGCATACGCCTTTAATCCTAGCATTCCAGAGGCAGAGATCTGTCTCGATCTCTGAGAGTTCAAGGCCACTTGGAAACAGCCAGGCACGGTGATACACACCTTTAATCCCAAGAAGTGAGCCTTTAATCCCAGGAAGTGAGGGCAGAAAGCAGAAAGGTATATAAGGCATGAAAACCAGGAACCTAGGGCTGGTTAAGCTTTTAGGCTTTGAGCAACAGTTCAGCTAAGATCCATTTGGATGAGGACTCAGAAGCTTCCAGTCTGAGGAAACAGGATCAGCTGAGGAATTGGCAAGATGAGGTGGCTTGTGACCTGTTCTATTTCTCTGATCTTCCAGCGTTCACCCCAATACCTGGCCTCAGGTTTGATTTTTATTAATAAGAACTTTTAAGATTCGTGCTACATGTGGGTCCTTAGTATTCTTTTTCTTTTCTCTGTGATTTTTATTTTTGCCCATTATTTGGTGTTTTTATGTTGTAACTGTACCTGTATAAGGTACTTTAACTCAGATTACGTTTTTCAATGCTAGGGGTCCATCCCAGTGCCCTGCACATGCTAGGCCAGCGCTCTTCCATTGGGCTGCATTCTTTTTTTTTTTTTTTTTTTTGTTTGGTTTTTCGAGACAGGGTTTCTCTGTGTAGCTTTGCGCCTTTCCTGGAACTCACTTGGTAGCCCAGGCTGGCCTTGAACTCACAGAGATCCGCCTGCCTCTGCCTCCCGAGTGCTGGGATTAAAGACGTGTGCCACCACTGCCCGGCGGGCTGCATGCTTAACTCAGCTTTAAACAAAACTAAGTTAATAAAATGGAACCAGTTATGTTTAATGCTTATTTAGATAGTTCTACATCTTACTGATTTCCAGATGTTTCTATTCCAGAAGTGTACTATGACTTTCCTGTGGTACTACAGGCTGTTTCAGATTCACTGTGCAGCCTGGGTTGTCCTCAGCTTGTGATTCTCCTGCCTCACCCTACTCCCCAAGTGCAAGGATTACAGATGTGCACCACCACAGTGCCCACCCTACAGTTTCTCTCTCTTTTGAGGCACTGTAGTCAAACCCAGGGCTTTGTGGATGCTAGGCAAGTG
>CABHPH010135659.1:19049-33088 GCA_902168325.1 Peromyscus nudipes
TGAGGCACTGTAGTCAAACCCAGGGCTTTGTGGATGCTAGGCAAGTGCTTATACCACTGACCTACATCCGTGACCTTAAGTCCATTATTAAGAGGATGAAGAATAGAACTTAAGGTTCATATATTGAAATGGAAATGATTGTATTTATCTCACACTGTATAAAATTAATACCGGATCTCTTCTGGAGACAATTAGCTGCCACTGGAAACCAGAGGAGGTTGTTTGTTTTTCCTGGGTCCTTGTGTTCATGTGGGGTGAGCTTTGGCTGCACACTAAGCGTGGAAAGAGACTGAACCCTGGAAGCATCTTGTTCTAGTTGGCAGAATTAAGCAAAAGTGTGCTGAGGGCTTTGACTTAGTGAGTTTTCCTCTCCATAAGTTAATACTTAGAAGGGACTCCTAACACTTAATTCACGTCCTCTCTATCAACCCGAGATCCTCCTACACACCAGTACTCAACCGTTCATGTCAAAATACTCTTCAGAGAATCTTAATATCTCAGTGTCTGGGATACGGCATGAGATTCTGCCTTTACAGTCAGTATGAGCCCATGTTGAGTACTTTAACTGGAACACATGACTCTCCTAATTCCCATTCTGCTGTTCCATGTTCTAGGGACCTTTTTATTGCATGTATTTTACCTGTTTGGTTTAGGCACTGTTTAGGGCACGTGTTTGTTTTCATCCTGAAACTATAGTGCATTTTATCTATAAAATGTTACTTATTGCATTCCAGTCTAGATTGAACTAGTGAAAATATTAATGTGGGGTTTGTTTTATTTTTTGTTTGGAATATGTTAGTTCTCTTAACCATTTATTTAGCATCCAACTTAATTTAGCAAAGGTCATCAAGTTGAATCCATAGAGGACCTGGTCTCTAGTTACCTAAGCACCATTCATTCAGTAGTTGAGTTTTTCAACTTTTTTTTTGCAATAACTTAATAGCTTGAACAGATTCTTTCCCCGTTTGTTGAAAATAGATTCTTTTCTCACACAATACATCCTGATTGCCGTTTTCCCCTTCCTCTGCTCCTCCCAGTTCCTCCCCTCTCCCCTCCCATCCAGATCCACCCTTTTCTGTCTCTCATTAGAAAAGAACAGGCTTCTAAGAGATAACAGCCAAACAGGATAAAGTAAGAGATGATAAGATAAAAGAAAATCCATCACATTAAAGTTGGCTAAGCAAACAAAGAGAAGGGAAACAGCCCAGAAGAAGGAACAAGAACCAGAGACCCACTCACTGGATGGATCATTTTGACTCAGGCTTGTTTGTTTGTTTTTCGAGGCATGGTTTTCTGTGTATTCCTGGCTGTCCTGGAACTCACTCTATAGACCAGGCTGGCCTCAAACTCAGAGATCCACCTGCCCCTGCTTCCTGAGTGTTGGGATAACCTGGCTCATTGACTCAGGCTTTTTATATCATATTGTTTTAGAAAAATAAAACAAGACATTTCCAGATAGAAAGAATGGAAAATTTGCCCACAGTTAATAATTTAAATTACCAAGATAGGTTGTGATTTAAAAGATTAAGATAAAATTTAAAAGACAAAAAGCAAAGAAAAACAACTAAAAAAACCTAATCCCCTAAACAGTATTTTGGTATAGGGATGTAGCCCAGTGATAGAATGCTAGATGCTTGCTTAACACACCAAGATTCCAATTCCCGGCATACCCCACCCCCAAACACACAGAGGCATTTTTTTTTTTAAAAAAAAAAACAAGATTTAATCTTGAAGGAATTATAGAATCACACTCTGTTTGTAAGAAATAATACCCAGAGACCCTGGACACCCTTGCCTTAGTTCCACCCATTAATAACATCTTAGGAACTGTAAACTGTCACGGGCAGGGCAGGATGTAGACTTGCACACAGTCTGCCAGTCTCCTTCCTGGCTGAGGTTTCATGCAGTATTAGTTTTCCTCGAGGACATTCAGCTAGTACAGAACTGAACACAGTCAGGTTATCTCTGTAGATATTGCTGCAGTGAATGTTGTAGGCTTGATTATTTTTACCCTTGGATACTTAAGCCTTTGGTAAGTAGTATATGCATCGATTACTTGAGATAGTGTGAAAAGCTCAGGTATAAAGTAGTTCTAAATTCTCTAGTCTGACTTCATTAAAGGACATGCGCTGAAGTCTGATGAATCAGACAGGTTTGTGTCCATTCCTTGACGTATTATCCGAACGATATTGAAGAGTAGGGTTATCAAGTAAGTGAAACCTGCAGTGAGGAGGGAGTGTTGTGCTTCCAGTTTGTGCTTATGCAGGATGCTTTGGCAATACCCTGTGTCAGTGAGAAATAGTTCATCGGCTTGCCTCCAGGTTCTCGCAGTCTCAGAGTTACAGGCCTGGGGAAGTCTTTCAGTTTTGATGGGTATTGGATAAAAATAACCTTCCCTTGTAAAAAGTGCTTCCAGTGAGTTTCTTTACCTTGAGGCATCTCATCAGCTAACACAAGTTCCATGGAGGTACATTTACCCAAAAGCCTGACGACTAACAAATGGATTTCTGTGTTTTTAGTTAAATAGCAGTTACAGGTTTGACATGTGAAATTTAACAAACTGATTTGATCTTTAACATTGTTTTTGAAATTTTTTATTTGATGGTTCATGTCCTCGGATTCTGTGCTCCCTGGATGTTCTTATCAGTTTGCTCATATGTCTTACTCTCAGGCCTTGTTTCTAGCTGACCTCCATATTCTTCCTCCTAGATCTTCACCAGGTATCTTAAAACATGGTGGGTGGAGCCCATCACTGGTACACACACACACACACACACACACACACACACACACACACCCCTCCTTACATAGTTATAAAGGTCTGCAATGCAGAGAAAGTGTTTGGATGTCGTCCCTGTGTGAAGTGTACAGGTACTTTAGAGACGAGCCAGCGCCCTGACTCCTTCCTCTACATTGCCCCTGCAGTTGGTCCACTTCTGAACCTAAACCCTGTCTGTGGTGTTTAGCTCTGAATCTGTCTGCTTTTTAAAAAATCCAGCGAACATCTCGGTGTTTCCCCCCCCCACACTGGTCGCCCCCCCCCCCCCCCCTTTTTTTTTGTTTCTTCTTGTAAACCTAGATTATGTCAGCAGGGTTTTTGTTGATAGACTCAGACTTGAGCCTCTGGTCAGAGTTATTCTAAAAGTTCCCTAACCTGGCTTTCTGCTCTGGGAATGACTGGTGTTTATTTGCTTACAAAGTCCCTCTTTAGAAGTGGTACAGTGGGCCAGGTGGTGGTGTTGGTGGCTGCGGTGGCAGTGGGTGGCATTCAGGAGGCAGAGGCAGGTGGATCTCTCTAAGTTCATGGACAGCCTGATCTACAAAGTGAGTTCCAGGACAGCCTATGACACAGAGAAACCTGTGTCCCCAAACCAAAAACCAATAACAAAACAAAACAAAAACCGGAAGTGGCACAGTGGGCCCGAGTGCTGCATGAGATGGTTTTAAAGCCAGTTCTGGACTGGGAAGATGGCTCCGCAGGTGAGTATGCTCGCCTTCAAGCCTGACTACTTCAGGTCAGGCCCCGGGGTTCCACGTGTGGAAGGAGAGAGCTGGTCCTGTAAGTTGTCCTTGAGATCTGCACAGTGCCCCACACACCTACACAACCACACAACCACACACACACACACACACACACACACACAAATGTTATGAAAAATTAAAAATAAACTAAAAAATAAAAGCTAGCTCCATCAATTACAACTATGACCTAAAACAGACACACCAGTTACACGCTCCGTCCTCAGTTTCCTTTTCTCTGAGACACGATGACCCTGTCAGCGACCATCTAGACTAACTTGACCCAGCTAGCACGGAGGAATGAGTGTTGCCCCCACTGTCTCCCCACCTCCTTACCATAGGTCAGATAACCTGCTATCTAGTCAGCCTAGCAGAGGTCAGGGAGACCTAAGTTCCTGATTTTACCAGTGTTGCTTTCTAGGAATCTTAACACCAGAGTCTGATGATACAGTCTTCTTTTTCTTTATTAATTAATTAAGTTTTTTTGTTGTTTGTTTATTTGTTTTTGAGACAGGGTTTCTCTGTGTATCCCTGGCTGACCTCGAACTTGCTGTGTAGACCAGGCTGGTCTCATACTCAGAGATCCTCCTGCCTCTGTCTCCTGAGGGCTGGGATTCAGGGCATGTACCACCACTGCCCAACTAATTTTTTTTTCTTAATTGCATTTATTTATGTGTGTGTGCGCGTGCGTGCGTGTGTGTGCATCTGTATTTGTATATGAGTGTAGGTACACGTGCCATGGCACATGAATGGAGATCAGAGAACAACCTGTGAGAGTCAGTTCTCTCCTTGTACTCTCGAGATCCTGGGGAACCACCCGGCTTGGTGTCAAGTTCCCTACCCACTGCGCTATCTTGTCTGTTTGCTTTTTAAAGACAGACTCAAGTTGAGAATTTCTAGTCTTCATGTTGCTGATTCTGCTCTGGGGTTTAGTTTTTCCATTTAAAAAAATGAAAACATTGGGTCAAATCTCTGTAATTACACAAGGAAATGGGAAGCATGAACTAAGGAAAACGCAGCGCCTGAATCTATGGCATCCCGCCTTCTCTCCTCCCCTCCCCTCCCCCCTTTTTTCCTGTTTTGTTATTTGCTTGTTCAAATCTCTCTTTGCACGGGAATCATCTCTGTATTTAGGTTCTGGAGAGGGGGAAGGCTGTTTTAACTATATTCCATGCATGACTCTTTCCCTACATTATAGCTGTGGGATTTGCACAGTGTATAATATTCTACCAAGTGTTCTATTGAGTGCTGAAGCTGCTGACTTGCTCTCTCTCTTTAAACATCTAGGTTCTCTCTTCAGCTTCAACTCTGTGTTCCATAATTTGAATAGTGGACTTAGAGGAAATTCACGGTTATCAAAAATAGTACAGAAGTGAAAACTAAGTGACTATTTATAGTTAGACAGCTGGCCAACAACGACCACACTGTGTACTTATTAGCCAAATCAGAAACCGGCTGTCCATGGCACTTTGATGAAGTGTGTTCAAATGTCTTGGACTGGGATCAGACACTGGTGCATTTACCGAGCACTAAGTGTAATTGTGATGGAGGACAGTTGAGAGCCACTGTGGGCGTTATGAGTTGACCTTTTCCCTTCCTTGATGAAATAAGAAACTCAGCATTAATTTTATTAGGCCCTTATTATACACTTCTGTTGTGGAGAATTCAGGTTTCCCCAACATTCCCCCTCCCCCTCTTCTTGTATGCCCAAACCTTCACCAAACCCCAAGATAGATTTATGCACATTGTCCAGGACTGTGTGGGTACCCAGCCCAGCCCTGCCCAGCAGCAGCAGCATTTAAATACCATTTTGTTCACCAATACCAGGTAGTAGTCTTTTAAAGGTGTGTTTTCAGACTAACTTTCTGAGTAGGATTTAAATTTGTAGTAAATAATTAAACAAAATATGAAGTTTAAAATGAACCAGGTGGTGATGGCACATACATTTAATGCCAGCACAGGGGAGGCAGAGGCAGGTGGATCTCTGTGAGTTCAGGGCCAGCCTGCTCTACAGTGTGAGTCCCAGGACAGCCAGGACTACATAGAGAAACCCTGTCTCACCCCTCTCCACCAAAAACAAAACAAAACAAAAACCAAAATAAATAAATAAATAGTTTAGAATGATCTTTGAGTAATAACACACTCCTCTCCGTGATTTCCGCACAAACTTGTGCATAATGAATTAGTAGAGAGGTTCTGCTTCTCTGGAGCAATACTGGTACTTATTGTATGTGAGCAGTCGTCCGAACACATACTTCCTTGACTCATTAGACACTTTATTGTGTTTGAAGTAGATAGTTGCCAATGGGCCTGTGCTTTCTAATGATGTTAACTTTCTCTTCTTAGCTCGATCTGCGCTGGACTCAGCCACTCGCTGTAAGTCCCTACCTTGGTGTCTTATAAGTGCTTTATCCTGTATGTGGCCCTGGGAGAGCTTATGTTCAAGCAGTGTGGGCAGTTCGTGTGAACAAACCCTGAGGGAGAAGTCAAGTTTGAAAACTGTGCAACTGTCATTTAATCGGACGGCCTAGTATCGCATGTGCTTTGTCGTCCGTGGGTGTTGGCTTTGTGCTTGGGTAGCAGCCTTGTGTGAGCACAGCCAGTGAGAGCCGCTAGGAGGGGCAGCTGCCCCTTGTACCTGGATGGATGGGAGGACCGGACTTTTACTGATCCTGGTTTTGATGCACTAGACATGCAAAGGAGCAATTAAACCCCCCCCCCCGGCACCCAGAAATGTAAAGATAACTTCAGGAATAATTAAATCAGATCTGCCTCGCTTAGCAAGATCATGTGGCATGATCGGTCCATTTCTCTCAGTAGTTGGCTCGTTCCCCACGAGGGGCTGTTGTGTTCTTATGACTTTTTATTTTGGGGGACTTGCCTGCCTTCCTTCCTTGCTTGGTTTTTTTGATATTCTTTGGGGGGGAGTTCTAGAAGATTAAAAATTTTATATTTATTTTTAAATATGTGTATCACTCTTTTTAAATTATTTTTTCATATGTGTGGTGCTTTGCCTGCATGTATGTATGCACCACATGTGTTGTGCTCAAGGAGTCTGGAAGAGGGCATCTGATCCCTTGGAACTACAGTTACAGATGATTATGAGCCACCGTGTGGGTACTGGGTCCTCTGGAAAAGCAGCCAGTGCTCTTAATCACTGAGTTGTCCCTCTGGCCCCTAACTAAGTGTTCCTTTATGATATAATTAATATTAATATACATATATATTTGTGTGTATTGTTTGAGACCTCAAGAAAACTGATTATGAAATCCTATTAATTGATTTTTCTGAAGAATCTCAAACCTATTTCTGTTCTCCTCGAAGCTACGAAGCCTCCCAAGTACAAATGTGGAATTTCAAAAGCATGCCCTGAGAAGCATTTTGCTTTTAAAATGGCCAGTGGAGCAGCCAACGTCGTGGGGCCCAAGATCTGCCTAGAAGACAATGTGTGAGTATTAGATGGCTCAGAACTCAAAGGTCTTGTATTGAGTGACAGTGGGCTTGCGGGCAATGGCGCTTCTGAAATGCTTTTACTGTTGCATGATTCCCACTCCTCACCGCCCCTCCTCCAGTGCATTAAGAGAGAGACCTGCTTTTTATTTGGCTTTATGTAAGGATAAATGTGGCTGTTTCATTGTGGTTCTTAAATACTAAGAAAAAAAATTAATTCCTTTATTTTCATTAAAATAAAGGAAATCTTCATACATGGTTGGCATATTTCAAGTGCTCAATGGCTCCAGAGGGCTCTTTTTTGTTTTTTTGGGTTTTTTGTTATTTTTTCGAGCAGGGTTTCTCTTTCTCTGTGTTACAGCCTTGGCTGTCCTGGAACTCAATGTGTAGACCAGACTGCCTCGAACTCACAGAGATCCGCCTGCCTCTGCCTCCTGAGTGCTAAGATTAAAGGCGTGCGCTACCATTGCCCCAGCTCTCCTCAGGGCTCTTGACCACAAATCCCATATAAAATACTGTATCAGAACAAAGTCCCATTGACAGCCTTCCCAGAGCACTGAATGTTTCCCATTATAGGTCAGTATCTTTAATTTTTGATACTTGAGTGCTGCTTGCTGAGGTGTGAAGTGACTCACTGCTCTGGGCTGGGCTGAGTGGCTCCCTGGTTGTGGTGTTCTGCACAGGATGCTTGTAGGTTTGTCGTCCTGTCCTGTCTTGTCAGCTCTCACAAGTTCCTGCCTCTGTAATTGCAAACCCAGCCGTTAGTTGTTTTTTCATCTGATTGCTCAGAAAACTCGGGACATGAGCTCATTTAAAATTCACGTAAAATAATAGCTATGACATTTGGCCGTGTAGACTGAAGACTAAGATGGTGTATGGTTAAACAGCAGAAACTGGGCCGTTTCTCCCAGCTTTTTGTGCATGAATCTCACACAGAGCTTTTAAGTTAAATATGCGGTGAACTTTGGAAGGATTGGCCTCCTGGGGCAACACTTTCTTGCAAAATTGATGCTCACTGAGCTTTGTTCATTCCCATTCTTTGCCCTCATGCTGGTGGGCAGCCCCTGTCAAATCAGTCACCTTCTGACTTTTCGGTACCCCAGATCTCAGCAAAGCGCGTGGGGTTTGGAAGTTTCTAGGTGTTTAGAGACAGTCCTCTTTGTTTCACCTTTGCTTCACTGAAGACTCAGTTTGAGTCTAAATAATGGGATGAAAGTTCATTCGGAATACCTCACCCACAGGTCATCTTTGGATGCCTGCCCCGTCCCTTTGAAGCATGGAGTTTAGTACAAGGAAGAGATCAAAGCCTTTTCAGACACTGGTTTTCCAACCACAGTTGTATAGGTCGGAAGATAACTGTTTCTTGAGGGTAGGGCTCAGTCAGCATCGTTGTGCCGGGCTGGGAGCCAGATTCTTTGGTTCTAGCATGGTGGGCATGTCATGTAGGGTTTATACTGTGCGGTAGTTTATTTGATCCAAAAATTGAGGTTGCCCACCAATCAGCTGCATTTCAAGAATCATTCTGCCATTCCCATGAGAGATTAATTGATGAAATTTTATAGCTAGGCCTCAGGTCATGACGCTGGTCCCTGTAGAAGGGCTTCATAACTGGCCAGCGACCTCCAGTGGGATAGTGCAAGGACCAAGTCCAGTGCCTTTTCCTGTATATTTATTTCTATATTGAAAATGCATGAAGTTTTTAAACAGTGCTAACATAAAGCATAAGAGTCTGCTTGCCTAGACAACACTCAGTTCATCTGTTCAAGTGCTTATTGAACCTGGTTTCCCCTGTCATGGGATATACAGTCTAGCAAGGCTGACAGATACCTAAAAAGTAAATGCAAGTAAGTGACTGTCAATCAGGACACCAGCTGTGCAGGCAGTGGCTGTAAGTGATGCTTCTTAGTGGGAGTGAGTGAGGTAGAGTCCAACTTGAGATTGTCAGTGAGGGGAAAGGGTCTAACTTGAGATTGAGTGTTGAGGATTGATCCTAAGACACTGAGTGTGCTCTGAGAACCTAGGGGTCAGGAGACAACCAGAGGCAGAGCAGATAGGTCTGAACATCCCAGACATGAGGCACATGGTCAGCCCATATGGGAGGGAAGTTCTAGAAGTGAGTGGGCCAGACCACACAGGAACTTCTGAGCAGTGCAGCTTGAGGTCATTTTCTAAGTGTGCTGAGACAGTTTTCAGACTGACTTAAGATTTCATTTGTATTGAAAATTAATTTCACAGCTATATAAAATGACTTACATAGTGGAATACAGAACAGTGGGAAGGCCATGATTAGTCACACTGGCCATTTGACATGGTATATCTACTCATAACAATTTTTTTTTGCCTCTCTACCCTATAAGATGTGCAAGTACATACTAAAAATATGTGTATCCTTGCACCTGATCTGAGTACAGGAACTCACCATGGAGAGAATACTCTAGATTGCTGTGTCTGTACAGGGCTAATTTTGCTCCCTGTGGTCTGTTTGCTATTTGTCATAGCTGTAGAGGTTCCACGTGCAGAGCCAAAGCTGTTGAACATTTCTGGCGCTCAGGCAAGCTCCCTCTAAGATGTTTAAAGTAGCCAGAGCTGGTGGCAGGTCTGTGAAGCAAAGCTGTGTTTGAACATGTATAGTGTTTATGTCATTTCCTTAGTTTTGTTTGTTTGTTTGTTTGCCTGAAGGTGTGTGGTTGGCCAGAGGGCCTTCACAGTCATAAAGAATAGTAAATATTTTAATTGCTATGACCACTCTTGATGTGTTTGGTGACTTTGGTGGTTTTTCATTGATGGTAAGCCTCTCCGGTGTAATCTATTTAAAACTTGATAGGCTGCTGCCCTCTTGTGGGAAGCCTGTGGAACTGTGCTTCCTGCTGCCTCCTTTCCTTTGTTCTGAGATGGACTGAAGTTTATTGGAATAGAGTAGCATGTTCCAAGATGATCTCTACTTGGAAAATCACTAGAGTTTGGTTGTTAACCAACACATTAGCTGTAACCATTGCTTTTTGCTACCAGTGATGGAATTTGCGCATCTAATATGCTTCCTCGGGTCTGGAGCGCTCCCCTCCTCTGATGCAGCCCGGCCAGTTGTCCTGTGGTGAAACTTATGTCCGTCTTATGTGTATGCTCAAGACAAATTCTTCTTTTGAAACAGCTTGGAGATGTAGTTTATATACCTACACTTCCTGTTTGTAGTATGCAATCACTGGCTTGTAGTGTGATTCACTGTTGTGTACAACCTGTGCCATAGTCCATTTTAGGCTTTTTCTTCCTTTCTCTTTCATTCTTTCTTTTTTGGCCTCTGTCTCTAGAATGCTGGGATTGCAGTCCCAGCATAAAACATTGCCATACTACCAAAAGAAACTGTGTCCTTTAACTCTGGCTCTTCTTCATATTCATTCTACTCCACACCCAAGTCCTAAACAACCTTGTTGGCTTCTGTCCCTAGAGATTGCTTGTTTCATAGATGTATTATTATCTGTGGTCTTTGGTAACAGGCTTCTTCGCTTGGTGTGATGTTTTCAAGGTTCATCCACCTTGTAGCTCACATTATTTCTTTTCATGGATGAATTCCTCTCCATTAGAGATGTGCCTCATTTGCTTTGTCCTTTATCGGTTGATAGGTGTATGAATATTTCCCCTCGCTGACTGTCCAGAACAGTGTTTCTGAAGCTTTTCTATACAGGTTGTGCGTGGGTGTGTTTTCACTCTCTGTGCTTGGACTGTAGTGGACTTTTCTTTCAGATAGCTGTCTGGCATTTGGAGGAACTGTCAGATTGTTTTTCCAAAGTAGCCTCATCGGTTGACCAGTGTACCAACAATGTAAAGTCCTGGGTCCTCCAAATGCCTGTGCATCTAGTAGGAGTGAAGTTGTAGCTCTTTGAGTCCATGATTTGTGCCTCCCTAGTTGTTAATAATGTCTTGCATTTTTTAAAATTTACCATAGAGAACTGTTCATCCCAACCTTCTATTTTTAAAATTGATTGATTATTGATATTTCCTCTTTGGGTTGTTTGCATAAAGGCTTTCTTAGCCATCTACTTTATATTACCTGTTTCAGGTGAATTTATTGTCATCATTATGTAGTTGGTTCTGTAATAACTGATTGTTCCTATTCTTTTTTTTTTTTTTTCCTGGAGCTGAGGACCGAACCCAGGGCCTTGTGCTTGCTAGGCAAGCGCTCTACCACTAAGCTAAATCCCCAACACCCCCATTCTGTTTTTATGCGGTATGTTTGAGCTACTTATATTCCCTATACATGCTGATAGGTGAGGCATTAAGTCTATCATTTTAGCATTTTATTCTATTTTCAGATTGTTTTTACTTTGAGTTTTTTTGTTTGTTTATTTCTTTGTTTGTTTTTGTTTTTGGAAACAGGGTTTCTTTGTATAATCTTGGCTGTCCTAGAATTAGCTCTGTAGACCAGGCTGGCCTCGAACTCAGAGATCTATCTGCCTCTGCCTCCCGAGTGCTGGGATTAAAGGTGTGTGCCACCACTACCCAGCTTACTTTGAATTTTATGATCATTTTTGAAAGTTTAATTTGAGAGGAGTAGCTGAGAAGAGGAGGCGGGTAATGAGATATATGATCAAAATACATTCTAAACACATGCAAAATGTAATGAGATTCATTCATATTTATAATATATGGTAATACAAACATTTTAAGAAGTTTCTCTACTGTTTTTGAGTACATCCCTTTGTAGATACTTTATACTGATTACTGTCTGTGCCTTAACAGGAAGGTTTTGAAACTATGATCTAGAATTAAGAAAAAGAGGAGAAAATGTTATTTGTGTAGCTGAGAACTAGCTGCATGTCATAACATTGTTTGGCTTGTTCTTACTACATTGCAAACAACAGAACGAAGAAGTAACTGGCTAGTAAAGACATTCTCATCACCAGATAAATGAAGCTTCCACACTATTTTAGTTTTTCCTTTGTCTTACTCATTTATATAAATGAGTATGTCACTCAGTAATTGTTAGAATTATATTCCCTACAACCATAGTTCAGTTACAGATGAGAGTTTGGTGGAAATCAGTTGACATGTTCTCTGAGAATCAATTGACTATGAGGAATGTAAGATAAAGTATTATATATTTCATTTGCAAAATTGTGTGCTACACATTCTATCAGGAAAATTTGCAGTGTACTAATGTGAAAATGGCACCCCTCTTCCAACACACTGATGGGGAAGTTGCTAATACCTTGAATTCTATTAATTTAACATTACCTACAAATTTTGGTCTAATATTCAATAAAGTAAGCTGATATCAAGCCAGTGTGCCACTGTGCCCTCCATCCCACACTGTCAACTGGCATTATGGTCTGTAAGCTGCAGTGATGTTGGTTGTCTCAGGCAGCCCATTTGTGGCTGTGGTGAGATAATCAGCAAGTAGAGCATTCCTTTTGAGTGCAGAGAAAGTTTACGTTAATAATCACTAGGAAAATGGGAAAACGTTCACAGTGAGGTGACATGGGCATGACAATGCTCCGTTAACTCCTCTGGCTTCCGATTTGAAAGTGTCTCTATAGAATATGACTCCGTTTCATGTCACGGTATCACGGTGACCCTACAGAAGATGGAGAAGAGAGGGCGTGGTCTTTGGCTTCTTGACAGTGGTGGAGATTGAGTCCTGCTCTGCCCATGTCTTAAAGGATTGCCTCAGGTGGCATGGCACAGTATAGATAGAATAGTAGCACTGTGGCATTTGAGACATAATGCTTCTAGTTTAAAGAATTTACTTTCTTTGTAGTGTGTCTGGATATGTGCACGTGAGTGCAGGTGTTGATGGCGGCCAGAGGCATCAGATCCCCTGTAGTTGGAGTTAGAGGCTGTTGTGAGCCTCCTGACATGGGGCTTGATCCTCTGTATGAGTAGTACATGTTCTTAACCACTAACTATTTCTTGAGCACCATTGTACGTTTATGTGTATTTTTTAATTTTATGAAGAATTATTTGAGTTGACATTATAGTTGACTCAACATAAGGCTGTCTTTGATGTAGTAAGTTTTTAATGTGCTGAGTTGAGTGTTTGATATGTGTATAATACGTTTTTTTGCATTGTATTTTTGTGACATGTTTCCATATATTCTAATGAGTTTGTCTTGACTTCTTTCCCTTTAGTTTGATGAGTGGTGTTAAGAACAATGTTGGAAGAGGAATAAATGTTGTCTTGGTAAATGGTAAGAATAATAATTTGTTGATGTAATCAATGGGTATATTTATGCCCCACACTAAAATTTACCCTTGGCATCAGAGTAGAAAGCACCACTCAATACTGAAGCCTTCCCAATAAGGGTACCCTCTTGTCCAAACCATTGCAGATGAAGACATGGGATCTTCTTATGGGTAGCACGTTTTCATGGGCATATTGCAGCCATGTGCATTGTGTGGCGAGCTTCTTGTGAAACTTCAAGCTACTAGTCTGATACTAAGTGGATGCCCTCTTGTGTGCATTGTGTGGCGAGCTTCTTGTGAAACTTCAAGCTACTAGTCTGATACTAAGTGGATGCCCTCTTGTGTGCATTGTGTGGCGAGCTTCTTGTGAAACTTCAGGCTACTAGTCTGATACTAAGTGGATGCCCTCTTGCTGCACCTTTTAGAATTCTTACTTAATATGAAGATAGGTAATCAGGAGTAAGGGTGTGTAAAATGACAAAGGATGGTGGACTCTTAATAAGTAGAGGGAAGAAGAAAGTCATAGTTTGTTGTAAGTTTTCAGTACTGTCCACATTCTTCTCAGAGGTTCATTTGTGCAAATAAGTTCACTGAATCCTGGACATAGTGTGTGTTAAAGAAGTCAGTTTTAAGCATCCAGCCCACAAAGTGCAGGCTGCCTTTGTACACTAGCCTCTGTTCAGCCACATGTTTCCTGTAACTGCCTGGGGTGAGTAGAATCTCCCAGCAGCTCAGCCAACCCCCAGCAGGGAAAAGCTCTCTTTGCTTTTATTCTTAGGTGATAATTATCTGACTTTGTACTTTCTTTTTCCCAAGTAAAAATTTTAATGTCTCTTCTTCTACTTAATTGATCTTCGAGATAAAATAAGTATACATTTTATTTGGAAAAAAAA